>JAXGGA010011894.1:0-40694 GCA_038373865.1 Uloborus plumipes | reverse complement strand
CAAAATACGAGTTAATTTACCTAAAAGCAAACTTGAAAATTAATTCGCAGTTTATTATGTGATCCGTGCGTGTCGCCGCTGCTCTGACGCACCAATGGGGTTTAGTGCAGTTAACCGTACTAATTCATAAGAATTCAAAAAAAAAAAAGCAATTCGTTATAATGAAACATTAATAATGTTCGCTCTTGAACCAAAGGTTACAATTTTTAGTTATATTTATAACAATTCATTTTGCTTTTCAAAAGAGCATTAATTTTGAAATTTTTGTTCAATAAAATAATTTTGGAAAAAATTAGAACCGACTTCAGTTGGAAATTGCTCTAAAAAGTAAAAAATATTTTTTTTCTTTGAACACCATCGAAACTACTTTAAAACATAAGTTTCGAAGTCAGCGCAAAAACAATATATAGAATCATACGCAACTACAATTCAACTATATAAAGTTTAATCGATCCAGGCTCTTTAAGAGCATTCGCATACATTTCAATCATTACCACACATTCGTATTATGGTACAAATATTCTGCTTTTAATTTTCAATGGTTTCTCTGAAAAATGTTGGTAAAATATGGTTAAATATCATTTTACCTATCGTTTTTGCGCCGACTTCAAAACTTATGTTTAAAAGTAGTTTCGATGGTGCTCAAAGAAAAAATTTATTTTTTACTTTTTAGAGCTATTTCCAACTGAAGTCGGTTCTATTTTTTTCCAAAATTATTTTATTTTATTCTTTTTAGTGTAAGTGTACTTATGAAATAAGGTAATGTTTCCATTACGAAACTTCACCTAATTTTCTTAAGTAAATGATCCATAAAATAAACTGAAAAAAAAGGAAGAAACTATCAACACGTCTAAAATTTTAAACAATTGACACTAAAAAATAATCTTTATTATTCTCTGGTATTTATTTGTGTACTAGCTTTATCAAAGCCATTTAAATATCAACGGCTTTTCAACTAATTTATATTTCAAAGCAATTCTAGTTTCTCGTTGTTCATAAGATTTTAACACATACTACTTGCCCGCTAATTAGCTTCATGTTTGATTTAGTTAAGTCTTCATTTAAAATTCTCATTATCATTATTATTACAGTTTCATATCAACCACGTTTAGTAACAATGGATTTCATATTTAATCATTTAGGACAAATCGCTTTAAATTCGACTACTTATTAATATTTCATACTTACTCCAGAGAAGCCTTGGTTCAAAATTTTCATCATGATTACTATAAATATTGCTGTTGTGAGGCAACAAATTTTTGCAACAATGGATTGAAAATTTAATCATTTAATCGGGAAATGACATGAAATTTACTGTTTTCCATAATAACTTTTTTTCTAGTGAACAAATATCGTCATATGAGTACATGGTACCTAAGTTACACCATCTCCTATCGATTAAAAAAAAAATCGTCCAAATCGGTTCAGTAGATCAGATGTTATATGCGAACAAACAAAAAAACAGTATACGCTTTGAATTGATAACCTCCTCCTTTGTTGAAGTCGGTTTAAATAGGGTAAAGTCCCTATATAGGCGAGCCGACGCATCAAGATTAAGTTTCACCACTTTGGATCCATCGCGTGTTTGAGGGTTGTCTTTTCTGGCGAGTTATCGCTTTTTGGTAACTTTTCACGTGAATATAATAAAGCTTGCCAATGTCCTAAAACTTTGCTCTGGCAATCCTAGCTCCGCAACAATGAGAAATGAAAGTAAAAGTAAATGACTTGGATCCAAAGTGGTGGAACTTAATCTTGATGCGTCGGCCTTATATAGCGGCTCTAAAATAGGGCAGTAGCAGCTGACGTCATCCTGGTAGACAAACAAACACCACGTGCTGATAACAACTAAACATACTCGAAACGTCGTCTGCTTTTCTTTTCCGATGATTTGCTCTATAATCTTTTTTTCTTGTAGATTTGACTGTTACTGTCTAAAATTTTTTCGTACGACCTCCGCCGCATCTGCGCAAGCGCCAAGTCTCTTCGGACTTTCTCGAAATAGGGGGGGGGGGGCAACGAGGAAGTAGTGAGCGAACAAAAGCTGAAGGCATCGGGTAGTGCCATCCAAAACCAAACTCCTCTTTTTCAGATGGAAGCGTCCGTGGCTGCCAGGCGCACAAAACGCAAACAGACAGTATTTTGGCCCGTTCTTTTTTCAGTTTTGGCTTGTTTTGTTTGTATTTCATACTGGTGTTTCATTTTCAACACATCAATCATTTTAAAAAAGTATTTTTTCTAACCTCTACGTGTTTTTAACCACTGAGTAGAATAACAACAAACTTGTCTGCTAATATGCTTGTTTTGATAAGATTTTATTGTTCTTAATACATTAAATATTCATAAAATGTGGAGCTATCAATCCTTCTTTTTCTTTTTTTGTATTTGTACGGCAAGTTAGACGTGCATCAGTTTAAAATTCATTTTTACTTAATAAATACGAATCCTAATTCTTAATGATCTTGATTTTATCAATGTATCTTCCTTTTGCTTCGTTTTGAAGGCTTTCACAAGACTCGGAATGCATTTTACACTTAAAAAAAAGGCTAAAAACGCAACTGCGCCCTCGCAATGGACCCTATTCATGTGACGTCATTGCGGGTATTGACCGCGCCTATCAGACGAAATTTCGGTTCCCTGGCGTCTATTAAGGCAGGGATTCAAGTGAAACAGCACTGCGATCGCTTCGAATTGCAATCGCTACTGGAAATGAATTACATTATCATCAACTTAACTTGGCATGACGTCACTACGGGCGGAGCCAATAAGAGCTCACAAGCACTCGCCGATCTCCTCTTATTCGCCAAGTAGGCTGTGACGTTTTATCTAACTCGTTTTTCATAGGCAAACGTCACGCTGACGTCACGATGTTTTTATCAAGAAACGTTCTAATTTAGGCAGGGATTCAAGTGAAACAGGCAATCGCAAATTACAATCGCGACTGGAAATGAATTACATTAGAACGTTTCTTGATAAAAACATCGTGACGTCAGCGTGACGTTTGCCTATGAAAAACGAGCTAGATAAAACGTCACAGCCTACCTGGCGAATTAGAGGAGATCACTGACTGCTTGTGAGCTCTTATTGGCTCCACCCGTAGTGACGTCATGCCAATTTAAGTTGATGATAATGTAATTCACTTCCAGTAGCGATTGCAATTCGAAGCGATCGCAGTGCTGTTTCACTTGAATCCCTGCCTTAATTCATTTCCAGTCGCAATTGTAATTTGCAATAGCCTGTTTCACTTGAATCCCTGCCAAACACACGTATCTTTGCAGCGTAAAAACTTTTATTTCTATTCAAAAAATAAGTCTTTTGGAAGTTTTTACTTAGGAATGATAAAATAGAATAATGACTCATTTGAAGCGAAATATTCTCTTAATGCGTGTGTTTTACTGATTTAAAGTCTGTAAGCTCATCATAGGAAAATGGGTAAAAAGTCACATTGTTTTCTTTCTCCATCACTTTTATCAAGATTTTCCAGTAATCCTAAGCCGATATAGACCCTATCATGTTTGTTACGTTTATGAATGCCAGTTATTATTAAATAAAACTAATTTATTTAGCACTACTAACACTGGAACCCAGGGGCGGCTCCTCATTATGGGCCAGGTGGGCCGGGCCCACCCAGAAAAATTGGAAGAAAAAAAATGCCGAATAAAATATAATCGTTTTGTATTTCAATCAACAAAAAAGAAAAAAACAAAACAAAACATAGGGCACAAAATATATTTTAAACCTTCAGCTCCCCCCCCCCCTCCACATTGCTAATACAGCACAAAAAAGTTTTCAAACTCCATCAATTTTAGCGTTTCGCACCTAAGCGCTTTGCATTAGCACGGCTTTAAGAACGAATTCGTGGGCCAGATCAAAGCGGCCCTCGCCAAGCCCCCGATTTTAGCCAATCCCAATGGCTGAATTAAGAAGAGCAGTGAGAAATGACACCCCATTGTAACAATCGACAAGTGGGCATTTTTTATCTGGCCCAAAATTTCCCATTGTCCCTAACCAAAGCGGTGGAGAGGGAAGTGTCCCTCACTGGTTACAGAGGAGCAGGGAATGTCTGGCCCCTGTTGTTAGGGAGAAAACTTGCTTTTCATTCCGCTCTCCTGGTTTTTCTTTTATTGATTTTTATAACACGTCTTCTTTTTTTTTAGTCTTTCTTTTTTAATTTTCAACACCTATTACTAACAGGCATAGAGATTGCCAGTTTCATTACCACCCCCCTCACCTATTTATAATACAATGCATGCATATTTTATTTATTAATTTGCGTTTGAAATTCTTATTCTCAAAATTTTTGTATGAAGACTTTATTTTTGACTTGTAGTGCGTTTGCCATTTTCTTGGTATTAGTTTGAATTTAATCTCATTTGTCGCAGTGTTGTGTTAATATATTAAAAAGTCTGTAAGTATTGTATGAACTCTAGGAATTTGTCATCCTGCCGGGTGTGACATTATAAATGCTTGGAGAAGTGATAAGTATTCTTAAGCTCCAAATGCTACATTTATTTAGCCGAATCATGACTGCATTTATATCCAGGACTAACGAGAGACTAACCCCCGCCCCCTAAAATATCAATGAAGTAGTCTGCCCCCCCCTCCCCCTCTTTGATGATCATCCCTACAACTAATATTATCACACTCAAAGGGATTTTAATGTCCGAAAAAACACTTAGATGTTGAATAAAAAGTTTGCTACTGCGCATTTTTTCTTATATCTTATGACACGTAACATTAACCTTCTACTACAAATACACTAAAGCAGTAACCAGAAAAAACAAAACTTAAAACATTGAACGTTCATAAAAATATTGAGTGGATCAAAGTCTACTGTATATAAAAACTATATTCAGCTTAAAATGTATAAATGAATACATTTATTTTGTAAATTATTATTATTTTACAAATTGCTTCATAATTCAAGAAACACGTGGACATAAAATTTCGCAACATTTAAAAACTATATTTTGCAATATATTTTCCTGAAGGTTTATAATATATGAAATATTAAATATTGTTTAAAAGCAATCTAGTTAAATAAATATATTATATCAAAGTTTAATAACGGTACCTAATGGTTGGAAAAAACTAGGCGTTCTGCAAGATTTTTTATTTCTAACATATGAGCAATGAGCATATAACACATATTGATGACTGTCAGTCAAATCATGTATCCGAAAAGGTTACGAAAAGTTAAGCAAATATTCTGATAAACATAATTAAATTAGTCAGTTATTTGTGTTTTAATTTTAATGGTATTCGAACCGGTAGTCAAGATCCTTTAATTTTGATTATATTGTAAGAAAAATAAGTGTTTTAATATTGTTATGTACTCTTTGTGTATTTCCTGAAAATAATTCGATTCATCTCATTACTAGTTTGAGTACGACCATAGGTAAGCGAGTGGGACCATAACTGGTCAAACTCCAGTGTATTCCAATTTATTTAAAAACATATACATGCATTAAAATTGAAAGTATCATAGCTATAAAAGTGACATTTTAAAGTTCTAACACCGTTAGGATTTGTTTTTTCATGAACTAAAATTGCAACATTTGTATCCAAATTAAAAAAAAAATGTAAGCATGCCTAGATCTAGTCATTTACTTTATGAGTTCCTTAATTTGATGGAGGCTTTCAGAAAGTCATGGTGCAGATTGTCGAAATTTTTAGGGGGAGAGAAGGGGTGTTTTTAGGCAGAAATTTTCTTTTTCTTTTTGAGTGTAGTCCCGTAATGTTTGAGGAGGTGCGCCGCCTTGAGGCGTGACACTTTTGATGTGATGAATATTTTCACTGTCTGAAAATGGCAAAAGTATGAGTGATATTTTGAAAGTCGGTCGTCTGTGGAAAACATTGTCATTAGTATTACATTGATCGCTTAAGGCTGGTGTAACATTTAAAATATAAAACCTATGTATCAAATCAAATGTGAGATAATTTTGCAAGGCAAATTTGTATTAATAAAATTAAATATTATTTTAAGTCGCTCAGCATTAGTTTACTAACTGTTGTTTCCTTCATTGTATCTGTGTAAGCATTAGTGGGAAAGATATAATTGCGGGCCCACCCACTAAGTTAAGGCACGAGCCGCCACTGCTGGAACCTGGATGTAAATACCCGCAAACGAAAAGTTAAATGGACCATTGCCACACCGTGAATAGGGTCCATACCATGCTACACATACTAAAAGACCCCTATCTTTACGGTAAACATGGAGTTGCTTGTCCACCAGGAACGGTTGCTAGGTTCCGTTGCTATGCAAAAAGCACGTGGCTGCTACTACCATATATAATTTACACATTTAACTAAAGGAAAGAAAATAAAAAAAGCTTGAAAAGAAAATATTAAATAAAAACTAAAACGTTGCTACGATTCTTATAAGATAAAAAAATTAAAACAAGTATAACAAGAAGTTCTGTCAAGAACTAAACGAGCCTACTTTCCCGTACATCGACATCGACATTCTCGCATCTGATCATTATTCTCTTGATTATCTGAGACTGAAAATTATGTCAAACATGCCTTTTTAGCACTTAGAGCGGATTTCGAAAAGCAAAATATACCCCTCTCATCAGATGAAATAGACACGTAAAAAGTAAACGAATAAATAAAGTTTTGTCGCACCTTTTAAAGAGTGTAACTGTTACAGTTCCTCCGTAGAAAAAATCCTCCATCGTTTTCAAAAAAAAAATAAAATAAATAAATAAATAAATAAAAGTACAAAGAGCATCAAAACACATTCAAAGAAAAAAAAAACTCGTCCGTTAATAAAATTTCTCGAATTTCACTTTTAATCCGTTGCCAGTTGTTAAATATAAATAAAGAATAAAATGTTCTCGTTTTGTTTTGTTACAAAAAAATCGTCTGCCAAAAAAATAATAAAAATAAATAAATAAAATAAAACAAATGAATAAATAAACAAAAAATCGTCTGCACAGTCAGTCATTTTTTTTTTCTGAGCCTGCATTTCCGCCATGTTTGCGAAGTCGGAGTCGGAATCAGAGTCCTCACAGAAGATTACTCAGAAAAGTACTTTACAAACATTATATATCAAAACCATTTTCTTACAAAGTTAGTTTGAAAGAAATCCGACTTTAAGTTCACGATCAACATTCAACTTAAATTCCCCGTAGACGCTAATGTTAATTTTTTTTTTTCTGAACGGTTCAATATTGAACGAAAAATGGTTCAAATCAAAAAGCGAAATATGGGAATGTATGGGAAAGCCTCTCCGAGATCTTTCAAACAAAAAAAGAGTTTATTCCATTCGGACGGTTCACTCAAAAGTTATTAGGTGGGGAAAGGTTGCTTGAACGGTTCAATGTTGAACGAAAAAGTGAACAAATGGAAAATTTAAATCGGTAATGAAGTATCCTTGCTGAGATCCTTCGAACAAAAAAAAAAAAGTTTATTTAAATCGGACTGTTCAATCAAAAGTTATTAGGGGTAACAGCTTGATTGAGCGGTTCAATGTTGAACGAAAAATTGTTCAAATCGGAAATTGAAATACGGGAATTAAGTATCCTTGATAAGATTTTTCTATCAAAAAAAAAAGTTTGTTCAAATCGGATTGTTCCCTCAAAAGTTAGCATCGCGGGACAGGTTGTTTGAACGGTTCAAAGTTGAACCAAAAATTGTTCAAATCGAAAAATCAAATATGGGAATGAGATGTATTCGCCGAGATCTTTCGAACAAAAAAAAGTTTATTTCATTCGGACGGTTCACTCAAAAGTTATTAGGTGGAGAAAGGTTGCTTAAACGGTTCAATGTTGAACCAAAAATGGTCAAATTGAAAAATTTAAATACGGTAATAAAGTATCCTTGCCGAGATGCTTCGAACAAAAAAAAAGTTTGTTTAAATCGGACTGTTCATTCAAAAGTTATTAGGGGTGACAGCTTGTTTGAACGGTTCAATGTTGAACGAAAAATTGTTCAAATCGAAAATGTAGATACGGGAATGAAGTATCCTTGAAAAGATCTTTGGAACAAAAAAAAGTTTGTTCAAATCGGACTGTTCACTCAAAAGTTAGCATCGCGGGACAGGTTGTTTGAACGGTTCAAAGTTGAACCAAAAACTGTTCAAATCGAAAAATCAAATATGGGAATGAGCTGTACTCGCCGAGATCTTTCCAACAAAAAAAAGTTTGTCCAAATCGGAATGTTCATTCAAAAGTTATTAGGGGGGGGGACAGACAGACCGACCGACAGACCGACCGACCGACACACAAATTCCCCATCTCAATACCTTACTTTCAAATTTTTAATTTTTCGATATTCATTTCACCTTTTTATTTTTTTAACTTGGCGATATTTTTTGGACTTGGCGATATTTTTTAGATGCATTAAGCTACTTTTAATACCTTTTTCGTCTTTCTTGTATTTTTAACGGGAAAGTAGGCTAAAAAGTATAACTTTTCTTTGTGCCCTGTTCAGGCAGAGGCAAACTAGTGTATCTGTGTGGAGGTAGGGTGGCCTCGTAACTGCTTTTTCAAACACAAATCAACAGTATGAACCTGATCGTAAGTTACTAAATATTTAGTGAGAAATAGAGGGAGTCCGGCTGCATCTTCTCCGGAACATTTTCCCTCCAAAGGCCAGGCAACTGCCCTACCCAGCAAGTTTGATTCGATGCGCTAGTGGTCATCAAGAAATCAGTTGCTATTTAACTTTTCAATAAACTATAGGAATCGCGGAATCGCTGCAGCCTCTGGCCAATAGCTGCTGAAAAATGTAAAACAAAGACCCACCTACTTACGTAATGCTATATGTCCAATGAGACATCTGCTTTGTCCGTGCAAAATTAAATTGTTTTTTAAACCTCTTTGGCTTGATCTTAAATCACTGCAAGACGGTGAATTTAAGAGTTCCTTGATGTAGAATGTCCGACTCGGTCATTTCAAAAATGGTCAAAATAGATTCAGTCATTCCTCACACTTTAAGGGGGAATTCAGGTGAAACGTTGCATCTGCAAAAGTGCGTTGCACACACAAATTTTCGAACGTTGCGCTTTTGCGCAAGCAACGTTTTATAAGAATCCGAAAACCCGAAAATTTCATTTGCAACGCACTTTTGCAGATGCAACGTTTCACTTGAATCACGTAAATCTGATGAAAATATGAAAAAATTACTTTTTTATTGGTATTAAATAGAGAAGAATGACAAAGCGACTTTTATTTCGTATATTTCAAAACACTTCATAATTCGAGTCAGCCTTTTCATAATAAATTTAATTTATTCCATGAGAAGTGGAAAACATCTAAACTTAAGAAACTTGCTGACGTTTGAAATGAGAAGTATGTCTGCTGATTGGGAAGAAGTAAAACGTTTAGCAGCTGATTTTCAGCGTGCTCAATTAAGTTCCACTGTTCAGAGGTGAGTCAATCAATCGGATTAAAATTTAAGGGTTTAGTTCATCTTTCTATTCATTGTCATTTTATGTATATGTTCGTTCAATATGTAAATACTACCAGCTATAAATAGTATCTACCAGATGTTTGTTTTGGTAACAGAATTTTTGCATGATGAATATTCCGATGTTGTTTATTGTTTATATAAATTCATTTCGCATTGTGTATGTAAGTGCTATCCTAACTTTTGGCAGACTCGTCTCTCTTTATATTATTGTTTTTATTTGCTCAATTATTTTCAAACACTTCCGTGAAAATATTAAAGCTTAAATAAGGTACTATATTGTACTATTTAGAGCGCGATTTCTTATTTTATTTGAATGAAATCCATAATCGTTTCGCAAATATTCTA
This sequence comes from Uloborus plumipes, assembly GCA_038373865.1. Taxonomy (NCBI): domain Eukaryota; kingdom Metazoa; phylum Arthropoda; class Arachnida; order Araneae; family Uloboridae; genus Uloborus; species Uloborus plumipes. The sequence continues at coordinate 30,935 of JAXGGA010011894.1, read as the reverse complement.
GACTTTTGCTCTAGTATAAATTGAACTTTTTTTTCTCATAGGTCATTCCAGGGAAGTAGTATATACAACGTTCTGATAGTAATATTTCACACATTAATCTTCAATCATTAATTTTAATATTTTTTAAAGAAAATAATAAAAACATATTTGTAGATATTTTGTTACTTTTCACCTTTTAATCAATACTAATATGAAAAACGTATTTAATAGAGCCAATGTATATTTTTCTTTTAAACAAATTCAAAGTTTTGTTACTCATGAAAAGCACAAAAAATATATTTGGATTGTCTAAATCTTTGGGATTTTCTCTAAAACTTATGAAACTTATTACAATAAAATTTTATCGAATAAGTTTGCATTCATTTACCTGCATGTCTCAAAAATTGTTTTGTAAGTTATCTCAGTAATAAATGAAAGTTGGTGCTTTTTATTGGGGTATGGGCCATTCGGCAGTAAACACCAAAAATAATTTTATGGACGATAGAAATTCGTACGAATGCTGGTTTGAGTAGAAATATGGGTACAACTCCGTTATTGGGACACCACTCAAATTAGTCTGACAAATTGTAATTGTGATAAAAAACATTATGATCAGGGGTCAATCCAGGATTTTTTATTGTCTTCCTGTTTTCGGAATTTTAAAAAATAGAGTGTAATTTTGTGAAAAGCAATGGGTAGTTTTGTGAAAAATAGTTACGGCTAAAAATATTACCGATCGTTTTTTGAATCTCGGATTTTTGTGAAGGGTCCGTTTTGAGTTTGAACTTTGTGAAGACTCCAGTAACGGATCTAATTTCCTTTTAGATTGACCCCTGATGATCTATGTATATGCATACTAGTCACCTTTGGTGGCCTGTGCAATCCACCTGTGGTGGATTGGTGTACACTGAATATGAACCAACTTACGGTGGTCTGTAAAATCCTTCACTTTGGGGTTTGAGCACAGCACACCTATTAAACTCTTCCATTCCCATTAGTGTATTTCTGGGGCTCTGCCCCGTTTATCACTTATGGCAGTGCATGAATTAATGAACGGCTCATTTATTTTCAGCCCAATTCACTTCTGGAATAATTTCACTCCCCCCCCCCCCCCCCCAAAAGCTTACATATTCTAAGATCAACTTTTCTATGGTCTACCTATTATCAAGAAGTGTTATTTACCTAAGCCACTGGAAACATTTGCTTTCTTTTGCTCACCATCAGAGACTCAAAACATTGTATACATTTTAAAAAAGTTTGTAATATTTATTTTTGTAATTTTGCAGTTTGCTGAGGAGTTTGAAATTTAAATTTTTAAATTGGAAAACTTATGCCATTAGCACTTAAATATTTGAAAATTCAGCAGACTTCGATTATCTGAGGTAATATGGGAATATAGCTCATGGGTATTTTAGATAATTGAAAATTCAGATCACACTGACTCTGCCCAAATCAAAATTTAAACATGGTTAAATTGTTGTAATGAATGAAAACGTGATCAAAGATGTGAGAAAATGCTTTTTGCTGTGCATGTGAGATGAAGAAATTGGGTATATTTTTTTGTTTGGAGACATTCCTTTGTTTCTTCATGCCTTAAATAAGGATTTTTTTTTGTCTAAAACACCTAAGGGCCCACTCTGACTCTCATGTCTTTCTTGTATGATGTTCAGTATTCATACTTCCCAATGCGTGAATGATAAAATAGGCACCAAAATAGGGCTGCCAGAAAGTTGCATCATGTTTTAGGAGGAACTCAGCATTGGCAACCCTATTGAATTTGTTGGTCACCAGAAAAGCTTTATTTGCTTTAAGTGTTGCTTAGGCCTCAATTCTTCAATTGCTGTATTAAAAAAAAAAAAAAAAAAAATGAACTACTTTTTCATTATTATATTTGTATTTAATTTCCTGTTATAGATTATCAGAAAGGAACTGCATAGAAATTGTAAAGAAACTTATTGAATTGAAACTAATTGATGTTATCTTCACCAATGATGGAAAGGAATATCTGACTCCAAATCGACTCTTAAAAGAAATAAAAGATGAACTATTTGTAAATGGAGGTAATTTAAGTATTTTTATACTACTGAATGAATTTCTCAAATCAATGCAATATTTCATTAGTATTCATTTCTTAATAAAAAATATTTTCATATTAAGAGTAGTATTTCAAATTTTCTGTTCATATAAAGTAGAAAGGATTCCTTCTTTCTTGACTATTTCTTTTGTATTCATTGTTAGTAGAAAGAATGCAGGAAAAAAAATTTTTGAATGTTCTGTTGGTAAAAAGTAAAAATGAATATTTAAGAACCTTTAAGATTAAGTTCTTGAGAACTATGCTCTTATTCAGAATTTGACTCTCAATTTGTTACAGGTCGAATTAATTTGGTTGATCTTGCACAAATCATTGGAGTTGATTTTAACCATGTTGAAGCAAAAGCTGCTGAAGTTGTGCAAACTGAGGAAGGTGTCCGCCTTATTTTGGGTCAGCTTATTACCAGGTAAAAGCTTAATATCAATGTGGAAGTAGACTTATGTAGCTTTTAAATTTCCTTAAGACTTTAAATATCCTGTGAAATGCATGTTTAAACTAATAATAAATGAAATTATGTGAATGGTATAAATTATATTATTCGTTCACCAGTTGGGTGATAGTTATGGTTTGAAAAATGTTAGTTCCAATCCAAAAAAAAAAAAAGAAAGCTATGTAGTAAAATTAGTTTCATCTGTTGTATTGCATGAAAATCATTCAATCCAAAAAATATCTCTCAAATTTAGTTTTAAAATCCACAAATCATAAACTTCACATGAGGGTTTGGATGTAAGAAATAAGCTTGTACTGTACATATAGATTTGACTGAAAATTTAGAACAATTATGCTGTCGATAAGTTTAGAGTTCTCTTTCAACAGAAAGTATGTTTTATTGAGTTTTCACCAATTATGTAAAATGAATTATGATGCAATCATCAGTCAGTAAAGTAAGATTTATTATGGTGTAGCAAAGCACGGTATGTTCTTTTAAATATAGATTGGATGAACTGCAAGATTTAAGGTAAAAGTTCAGGAATTCCAGTTGAACGTTAGATATTAGTATTGCTTTCTGTCAAATCATTATATTATCATAAAAATTTTGCATGAAAATGCCAATGAAAAAATCAATTTAAGAAAAAAGCTAAACGTATTTACTATATTTTTATAACATCAAAACATATTTTTTCAAAAATAACCTAAAAATTTAATTGCAGTATATTCTGTAATTTTAAAGAAAAATGTTTCTGAAATTTGTATCTATAGTTGTTTTATAATATGTGCTTTGTGAATTTTTTCATGACATTTTATTGAAAATTGCAGTGAGTACTTGGATCATATTGCCGAAGAGATAAATGAAAAATTACATCAAGCTGGGGAAATTACCATAGCTGAACTTACCAAAATTTATGATCTCCCTGGGAATTTCTTAGAGGAGGTATAGTAATTTTAGTTTTCACTGTTATTCCCTCTGATTCATGTAGCATTACATTTCTTTTAAACATTAGAAATTCAATGGTTTTTCTAAATAAAATTTGCTTTTTCTTTTAAAAACCTTTTCTGTCTCATTGTGTACATTTTATTGCAGGTTGTGCATTGTAGACTCGGAACTATTATCCAAGGTCAGGTGGATAGTAATGACTCACGGACATTTTTTACCGATTCTTTTCTTGCTCAACATACTGCCAGAATTCGAGGTGCTTTATCTGCTTTGACTAGGTAATGTTTATTTTTCAGTTTTATCTAACTTAAGAATAATATTGCTAATTTTCAAAATCTATAGTTGAAACTTCTCTTTTGTACTATCTCTAGACCTATTCCAACAGCTAGCATAATTAGCCATTTCAAGTTTCCAGAAAAGCTCTTTTATCGTAAGAATCATTACATTTCTTAAATTTCTTTTTCCTTTTTTTGTGATGTGTTTTAATTTTCAATTCTGTGTAGATGTTGCTGAGGATTTAATAAAGGAAGGAAGATTGGCTGCTAGTATATCTGGAGGAAGATCTGAAAGGTCCATATTTCTTCCGGATGTTTATGCCAAGTCCCAAAATGAATGGGTTGATTCTTTCTATAACCAAAATGGATACTTAGGTATTGTATAGTGTCATTTTATAACATCTTAGTAACTGGATTTATGTTCAAAGAAACTATTAGTAATATGCAGTGACTGAAATTAGTTAGTGTAGTGTATGTTTGTGTTTCTGATTCAGTTTAAAATTATTCAAAGCAATTTGTTGATTTGAGATTCCTCTGTAGTAACTTTTGATTCAATAAGCAATTTTTTTGAAATTTATTACCTTAGATTCATTGCTGTGATTTCATTGTACAGTAGTGTACATTGTACAGTACTTAGTGTGATCATATATAATCTTATCAATTGCTCATTGTTATCAAAATAACTCAACACTATTTTTCTCTATTGTTTTGTACAGTAAAATTATCGCTTGATGTGATCATTACATCCCTTAATGTTATCATTCTTCAAAGCAAGGATATAGTTTTTGCTCAAACAATCGGAAACAGCTTTTCTGATTCAAAATTTTTCAAAAAAGTCAATGAGGAAGCTGAAATACTGTACTGCCATTCCTGAAATAAAAATTTATATCCCTTTGTTTTACTTGATGAAAAAATCTCCCTCTTAAAATTTAAGAAATTAAGAGTTTGTAAGAAAAGCAGTCGAAAACTTTGTACAATGAATGAAGTTAAAAATGCAAGACAACGTGTCTACAAGTACAAATAAAAGGATTAAAAGGAGTTAGAAAACTCTGGCAAATAGCTATTTCGGGGCTATTATAAATGAAGCCCCATCATCAGTGCAAAAAGATGATGGTTCACTGACACCAGTCAAGTGAACCAGGAATGCAAGAACTGGTGTCAGTGAACCATCATCTTTTTGCACTGATGATGGGGCTTCATTTATAATAGCCCCAAAATAGCTATTTGCCAGAGTTTTCTAACTCTTTTTAATCCTTTTATTTGTACTTGTAGACACTTTGTCTTGCATTTTTAACTTAATTAAGAGTTTCCCTCCCATTTACACCCGTATTTTCTTGTTTAATTGTGGTGGCTGTGCCCAGTATCCTCAGAAAAGTTTTGTGGGATGTTTTCAACCTCCAACTCAGTTACTTCCTATTCCAGGCCGATGAGTGCCAATAAGCCCAAAACTGTAGTTCTTGGATGGAATAACTGAGTTGGTGGTGTAATGCACATGTTTTACATAGTTCTACTTCTCTCTAAGGGGCCACCAAAAATGAATTCTGACGGTAACCCAAGCTTATAAATCCACCATTGCCTATTTTAAGGGAATATGACAATTTACATGATTAATGTTAATTCATTAATCAATGATTAATGAATCAACATTACAAAAAATAACATAAGTTGCACATCACAAGCTCCAGATAATCCCATAAACTTGAGGGAGTAATTAAAAGGCTTGTAGTTGATTACATAAAACTGTGCATGTCAAATAGTTCCATGCAGAGGTACATCTGTTCAATATATATCAGTGTTTTTATTTTTTTACAAAAGATAATTTTTTAAAATTTAATTTGAAAATGATCCCTATCACGGAGAAAAAAAATTTGTTTTAGAATATGAAAAATTAAAATTAGGGATTCTAATTATTATTTTAATTGGATTTTAGTTAAATAAAAAAAATCTTTATATGCATAATTAAAATCACTTACTTCAAGCTCAAGTTTTAAACATATAAACTTTTCAAATTTAAAATTCTAAACATAGATGCAATTGTACCAAAAATGATTTGTTTCTTTCTAGAATATGACGCTTTAACTAGACTAGGCATTCAAGATCCGAAAGCGTACATCCGCAAAAAGTTCAAGGATGAATCTTTAACATATCTTAACTCATGTTGTATTGGAAGTAGTATTTTCAGTCAAGTGGAGGCTACAATTGAAGAAGTTCTGAACTGTGGAAATTGGGTTGACATTGTGGTAAGTTTCATGTTCATCACGTCCGGGTCAAAATGTGTATTATGGGGATATTGCTAATGTTCTAAACGACATTTTTTCCAGTGTTTTTAACGATAACTGTATCTCAACAGTTGACACAAGCAAGACACAAGCTACTACACAGCTTGAGGACTTTGTATTTTCCAGGGAAGACGTATTACTTTATTTGAAAAAAATTAAAACCACAAAAGCTCCAGGACCAGATAATATTTATCCAAAAATTCTAGTAGGAAGTGCAGAGGAATTAGTGGACCTTATAGTTAATATATTCAATGCGTCGTATAACTCAGGGATAGTGCCTGAGGACTGGAAACTAGCTAACATTACACCACTCTTCAAGAAAGGGTCTAGAGGCAATACGGGAAATTATAGGCCTGTGAGTCTAACTTCAGTGGTTTGTAAAATTTTTGAAACATTGATCAAAATTAAGATTATGAATTTCTTAGAAAATAATGGGCTGTTGACTAGTTTGCAGTATGGTTTCAGAAAAGGTAAATCATGTGCTACTAATGTATTACATTTCTACGACAAGGTTACCATGGCTTTAGATAACAAAAAGTGTGTAGATGTTGTTTACATAGATTTTCAAAAAGCTTTTGACAAGGTGCCTCATGTAGCATTACTCAGTAAATTAGCTGATATAGGAATAGGGGGTAAAATTCCAGTTTGGGTTAGAAATTGGCTGACAGGAAGGAAACAAAGAGTAGTTGTTAGGGGTAACCATTCTAAATGGAGTGAGGTTTTAAGTGGGGTCCCCCAAGGATCAGTTTTAGGTCCCCTTTTGTTTATTATTTTTATGAATGATATTCATGAAAATGTTTCTGGAAACATAAATTGTTTTGCTGCTGATGTAAAAATTATGGGGGTTGTAGAAAAAGATGAACAAGTAAATAAGCTGCAACAGGATTTGGATCATATTACTAAATGGGCAGACAAGTGGGGTATGGCAGTTAATGTTGGGAAATGTCAAGTGCTGCATTTAGGTCATGCAAATAAGCATACAATCTATTATTTACAGGGTTCAGTCATTAGTAAGGCATATAATGTTATGGATCTAGGTGTCTTAATAAATCAGGACTTCAAGTTCAGCCAACAGTGCAGCATAGCTAGTAACAAAGCCAATAGGATGCTCGGGTTTATTAATAGATCTATTTCAAACAAATCTAAAAAGGTTCTTCTGCCTCTATATAGAAGGTTGGTAAGACCTCATTTGGAGTATGCTGTTCAGTTTTGGTCTCCTTATCTGAAGAAAGATATTAATGTATCAGAAAGGGTACAAAGAAGGGCTACAAGGTTAGTAGATGGATTTTCTAATCTAGACTATGATTCCAGACTTAGTATGCTTAATATGTATAGTCTTGAGCAAAGGAGAACCAGAGGGGACATGATTCAGTTATTTAAACTTATTAAAATGAATGATGTTGCAGGGTTGGATTTTTGCACGAAAAGCAGGACAAGGGGTCATTGTTTTAAGCTGTTTAAACCTCAGGCTAACCTGGAAATTCGAAAAAATTGCTACTTTAGCAGGGTAGTGGGAACTTAGAACAGTTTACCGAAAGAGGTGGTAAGGTGCAATGGAGTAGATAGCTTTAAGAGGGCCATTGATCTTCATTGAGGTCTTTAATTTGACTAGGACCAGCCCAGTTGGGCCCAGAGCCTGCTGCTGCTGGTTGTCGCATTTGTATTTGTATCAGACATAGCAAGGTTTTAAATTATGTGAATTCTCCAAATTTGATTGATGGTTTACAACTCACCATATAAATTACATGAAAAGTAATGCTGACAATTTCCAAGTGCTTTTTACGTTTAACTGTTCAGTTTAATCATTTGTCTGAAAAGTAAAATTTACACAAGGTATTTTATAAAATTTATTTCTATGTTTCTTATTTTTACTTATAAATACCATCTAGCACAGCATGTTTTTAATACCAGATTAGCCATAATAGCAGCTCTACAATTAGAAGAAAAAAATTGTTAAGTGTAATTGAACTTATCTGAGTAGTTTTACTATACATTTATTTACTTATTAATATATTTATTTTTACTTTCAGCCCATTCTACCATCTGTATTCTCAACTGAAGATTGTCGTGAAATTATAAATGCAGTAACTAAATCTCTGACAAAGCAAGGCTCGTTAATTCATATATATTGTGATACCATTGTTATAAGTGATGACTTTTTAAAGTCATGCCAGTCTGCTTTTGATCCACTGATGACCAGCAAAGCACAAGAAGTAAGTTGTGCCAAATAAAAATAGCCTTTTTGAAACATTTTTCCCTCTCTTCTTCTTTAATGACTTAAAGATGATGAATACTAATTCATTCAATTTACATCAAATTTTAAAACTATTTTAAAATATTATATAGGACATCTTTTGTGCATTATGAAAATATTGCTTTGCAGTTTATTGATTTACACCTTCTTAGCATCCTTACATTTATTTTTGGCATGTTGTTTTTGTTTGAAAATTTTTGAATAAATATGTGCTTTAATCTTTCAAAATTGATCAAAGAAATTAAAATGTTATAAAGTATTAGGTATCGCAAAATTGTATGTTTTATTTTCCAACATACATATTGTTACATCTGAGTAACACATTTTCTTATTAATTTATGGGCGGTTGTCTGCTCAGTATCTTAAACCTATCTTAAAACTATTGAAGTGGTGACATCTTTAGAAGAGGAGCTTATATTTAAAAAGGTTTATTGACACTATTTACATTTCAAAGGAAAATTTCTTACAAAAATGGCCAAAAGGTTTTACAATCTACTATAGTGGACTTCATCTTAAAATATTTAACATCTTATTCTTTCTTTCTATTGTTGCCAAACTTAAATATTTGTCGCCTCGAGGTGGAAAGGATGATCTTGTCTTATTTTCAAGGCTTATCTTCATCACATATAATCTATTTTGCTCTTGTAGGACATAAAAAAGCCACAGTTGTTTGCAGCAGCTCAGTCATCAAAAACGGTGAATAAAAAAGAATCATTACCTAAAGGGAAACAGGATCGCAAAGAAGATAAAAAGAAAAGAACTTCCACAGGTATTTGTTGCTGAATTTATTATGTATTTTGCTTTGTTGTTTAATAGAAAAAAAAATTGATTTTAACTTTTAACTAAACTCACTGGCGCAACAGCTCATGAGGGCCAAGATCTACTGTGTCCATTTCAGTTTTTATTACTGAGAGCTTTGGGACACAAGGCAGATGTTCTGGTTAGGTGTATGTTTTTTTTGTATCATGTTTCAATGCACACTCTATAAACACAATAGAAACACTTGATGCGATATTTTAAAGCTATCAAATACATGTTTAACCCTTTATGTCCCAAATTAATTTAACAGTGGATTTTTTTCTATTTTTTGGTTTTTTGAGTTGCAAATACATCAGAAAACATTTTTACTAGGCATAAAAATTTTGAAATTTTTGGGGGTCTAAGGTGCCCCACGCCTTAATGCCATCAAGAAAACTTTCTGATTGCAGGTACCATTTTCAGCAAAGTACAAGGAGTGATTCTTAAAAGCTTCAGCATGATTCCATCCATTTAGGATTCATAATACTAAATTAATATAAGCGGAACTTCTGAGTCCAGTCGGAGCATAAAGGGTTCATCTTTGCTTTCATTTATAAATATTCTTCTTGAACATTATTATTACTAGTGCTATACAGAGCCCGTATAGCACTAGTAATAATAACTAGTGCTAACCTCCTAACATAGTATGTTGTTATGCAGTGTTTACTTGTTTGGTATTTCAACTACAACCCTTGAGAGAAAGAATGGTAATCTCTAGAATTCTTCTGTATGAAGATAAGAGTAGAGTATTCTCTTTGTTAACTGTGACTGCTACTCCTTTTCTTTGAACTGAAGCAAACCCCCTCCTGTGTCAATGATTATTTGTTAAATGTCAAAATCTTTTCTTTCTTTTTAATTTCACCTATAAAATGTGCATGAGTCCTATATATAATCAGCAAAAGCAGTACATTAGTTTTAGTTTACACTGCAAAAGAGCTATTTGAAGAATATTGTTTAGATTTATATTTGCAAAAGCTTAAATCTTTTTTTTATATACATAAATTCAAGACTTGTCTTTTGTGCTTAATTAAATGACCTTGACCATGTTTATACTAATTTGTCAAAATACTTGAAAAAGCAGATGTTTAAGTTCAGTATTCTTTATGATGTTAAATGTAACAGATGTTTTTATTAATCAAGGAAAATGTTATTTTAATTTTTATTTTGTCTCATGAATTTTAATTATTTTTTTTTTTCATTTAACCGCTTGCCTGATTATCCCGAGTTATCTCGGGCTCGTATGAGTTGCAGGTAGTTAATATTCCGAGAAAACTCGGGTGAAACTAATTGATTTTACGCCTATAAATAATTAAAAATTCAACTTGAAACCTACATATTTTATTTGTATTGCTTCATTTTCTTGTATTTCAAAATTAAATTTTAAAAAAATGTGTTTTTTTTTTTTTTTTTTTTTTGCAATTTTTTCCAAAAAAAATTCGTAAGGGAAGTGGTTAAAGAAAGAGTTTTGAACATTACTATTTTTTATTCTGTTTATTTTCTTCTTTGTAGGAAAATCAGGTGGTGGGTCAGGAACTCAAGGTCGTGAGACTAAAACCAAAGCAGTAAAGAAAAAATATTTTACTTCTAAAGATGTTAATGATTCTGGTTCGGATGATGACACTAGTTCATCACATAAAGAACTTAGGCATGAGTTGGAGTTTATGACAGTTGATGGCATTGAAAGCCATTTAAAGACCTTGGAGCTTTGTCAAGACTGCCCAGAAGAACTGGTTTCAGAGTTATCTTATGAAATGCATAGGTAATGAAACCCAGTATTATTCATTAAAATTTTCATCTAAATAAATGCTTTATGAGCCATTCATGTGTATTAAAATACAGCTCTAATAAAAAGTAGAACAATGCAACTAGTCTTAGGCTCTTAGAGATAAATCTTACGTTGAAGTCCTACATTAAATCCCTCCTTAATGGATTTTATATTGATTTTGCAGTAATTTGCCTGCGTTTCTGCTGGGAATGAGGCAGTGCAGAAAAATCGGGAAGGTTTTGCCTTGATTTTTAAAAATAAACGCTTCAAAAAGAAGGAAATGTTATAAACATGCTGCCAATAGAAAACACCCAATTTTTATAATTTTACACAAAAAAGATTTTATTTCTGCTTTCGCGATTTTTGCAAAGGGATTTTTGTCCATTGAACGGATGTCTAGAAGGAAGGGTGTATGTCAGGCTTTTAAATACAGAGCATATATCCTGCTTCTAGATACCCATTCAATTTTGAATTAATATCAATAAACTTCTGTACTGAAGCCATACAAAATTCATTTTTAAAATGCATTATTTTACATGCTACCATAAATCAGAGAAAATCCTGAATCAGACATTTTCTGCACTTTTTGAGTAGTCGATCTTTTACTGTGATTTCTTTATTTCTCAGTCGACCGTGTAAAATTATAACCAAATACTAAAATATTTACTTCTTCAGCATTCTATAAAAAGTGTTACCATGAAATCTAAAAAATATTCAAGTTTTTGAGTGACTTTTTCCCAAGAATTGTTCAGTGGAAACTTTCGGAAATTCAGCCCTCAACTTTTAACCTCATTTTTGTACCACATTTTTCTCCTCATAAGCAAATATATATCACAAATATTTAGTTGAAACTATGTTATCTATCTCAATAAAATTGTAATTAATTATGAAGTATTGAAAATAGCTATTTTTTAAATTAAAATTTAAAGAAAATCTTAAATAAGGTGTTCCTATCATATTCAATCATTGTTTCACTTTGACTTGGAGTCTTATATTACTTATACTCTTATATTGCTAGCCTAAGTTATCATTATAATGTTGAAAATTAACTTACGTCATATAACAAGTGTAACTTAATGCTTTTCGTTGCAGTGTGATAGCTAAAGCATTTACTTAAGTTCCATAACTCAGCATATGAAACAATCAACATTTGAACATTTAGTTTTAAGATTAGTAAAAAGTTAAGACTTAAATAAATATTAAAAGATAAAAGCTTGAATAAAAACTGGTAAAATTGTTCAACATATTGTATGATAAGATGGTGATTTGACAGTTTTTAATTTTCCATAGCGTTCCGGCTTATCATTGTCTTGACCTGCCAATAAGTCAGTTCACTTTATTTCAAAAACGCGACCCGTTTACTTTCATTCAGCTCGTGCATTTGCATATCAATTCGTACCACGACATGGCCCGTCATTGAGTATGGTATGAAAATGCCATAAATTAATTTTAAAAAATTATTTCATTTTATGATTTGTACATATTATTAGTAAATCTTCTCTGACATTATTTTTCTTTGTTGTTTTAGGCCTCTCACAAAAAAATATCAAGAGGTTGCTGAAGCAATGTATCTATCTACAGTGGCATCATCTGGAAATGTACGACGCAAGCAGCATGCTGATTGTCAAGAAAAATTTAGCTCCCTTTTAAACCATATTTCTATGTTTGAAAAAGGAACTAAACTCTTTTCTGGTTAGTATGTAAAATGTTCCTTTTTTTAAACATGTTATTGTGAATGAAATTGAGAATAAATAAAATAAAACAAATATTTTTCTTTAAGCAATTATAAAACTCATAAAAAATAGTATTTGTTCATTTATTTATTTTCTCTCTGGTTTACTTTATTTTTGTTTTTGCATTTCCCACTGACATAGTCAAATGTAAGGGCTGAACTTGGACAGAATTTATTTTTAGGAGAAGAAAAAGAAAACAATTCAGTATCAAGCCATAATTCTCATGCTGTGTGTGTGTGGAGGGGGGGGGGGTGTTACACAGCCAGAGCTGAATTAAGTTGTTCAAACTTGAAAAAAAACATTGGTTAAAGAAAATGAAACCTCTTATTCTTTTATACCAACATGTTATTCCAATTCCGGAATTAAAGAGAAGAAAATTCATTCCTATTTTAACTTACTTGATCTTCTTGTCTTACATGAAAAATAATTATAAGTTGTGAATAACAACACTTTTGTGTCAACTGTATTCACTGTACTCAGTTATCAATTAAATATTCTGCCAGGATTAGAAATGCTAATGTGTGAAATAGAGTTGCTTACTAACTTACTATTTATATATGTCCATTGTAATGCACCATTTGTGTGTTTTTTTCTCTTAAATATAATTTATGGAGGACTAGCATTTATTTGTCTAATTTGTATTTTCTTTTTTAGATGACATAACTGTCCAACTTTGTAAGCATTTGCTGAAATCATTGTGTACAGATTTATGCAACATGATTGTTATATATCTTGCTCAAGAACATGGTTTGTCTACTGGATCAGAAGATGAGGCTACATTATCTGCAGAAGTATGTAGTACTATATATATATATATATACATACACTGTTTTACCCTGTATTAGCCAGCATGCCTTAAAATTCGAGGGTCACCATTTTCTACGACCTGTACCTGGTCTTTTCTGGCATGCTGGAAAATTTGAGGTTGAAAAAAATAACTTAATACCATCCCAATAACGCTAAAGTGATGTACTGGTGTGCCAAGCACAAGAATCTAATCTACACTTGTTATTAGAATTGAATTGTTGTCGCCAGGTATAATTTGTTGTAACATATATCATCTAAATACATTGTTTTATGGTCATTTGTGAACGGAAAATTTTAAAATTAATTTTTCGAAAAAAAGCCATTTCTAGAGGCATAAAACATTAAGGAGATTTCTGCATTTGCCACTCAGTGCAGATAGCACTTTTGTAACACGGCAGCATAGATCATTTTATTAATTCAATTAAACAATTTGACTTTACAAAAATATTAATAAATAATAGCAAGATAACGCACCAAAAAGCCACCATGATTTATTTCGTCTCAGCGATCTGAAAATCATTGGTTTGTTTTTGAGAAAGGCGTTTATTATTATTTTTCCTTATAGTGTTTTGCTTTGCGGTTGAAACTGAGGAGAGAAATTATTATTATTATTATTTTTTTTTTTTTTTTTTTTTACGAAATTCGAATTTTCCGTAATGCTGGCTAATATGGTAAATATATGTGGTGTCAAAAATTAATTCCCAAACCACCAAGAAATTAATAATATTTTTTGAATTGACAGTATTACTAATTCAGAAATAAGTTTATTTTGACTTTTATTCAAACATCTAACCTTTAAAATGTTCTTGAGAAAATTTTTGATTTTTAAGTGGGTCAATTGAGGTGAAAGAAAACTGAGTTTCACAGTTTTAACTTGAGATGATCCTTCTCCCTTCTTTTGGATAAATTGACAGAAAAATTCTGTGTTTAGTCAATACTACTGTCTCTGAGAGTAACTTGGTGTGAAAAATTGGACTTTGACTGCTTGTTAGAGAATAAAATTGTGTTTATATTTACCTAAACCCAGAAACTAGGCGGTTCATAGAAATAGCCCTCGCATTTCCCCGTCAAGCTCCTGTAAGTAAATAATAAAAAAAAAAAATACACAATCATTTTAGAAGGTTAAGAAGTTCTACACCAATAATACTTGATCTGGAGCCTGCAGATCACATGCAACCCACTGAATCCTGCTAGTGTAATCTGAAATCGTTTAAAAAGAAAAATCATACTAAGAAATGGAATTGTACTCTGGATTTATGAAAAAACACAAAAGTAATTCACGTCAAAAATTAATCTGAAGTTAAAAAATAATTTAAAGAAAAACTCAATTGTTTCTATTTACCCCAGAGTACAGCACTTATGGGATGAACAGAAACACCTAAATTGCACATTAAAAATAGCTGGGATGGTGAAATTCAAATAAATGCTTTTAGTTACTTTCTATAATTTAAGTAATTAAAATCAGTTACTTATGTGGTATTAGTTAAATGGGTAATCATAACTACCCATGTCACTAACTTCAATTTGATTTCATTCAATTTGTTCACTCATTTATTTATTTATTATTATTTTTTGTGTGTTTTAGCATAGGCAAAAGATGATCAACAAATTTCCTGATGATATTAAGTGTGAACTGTTAAAGTTAAACAACTCTTTAAGTGCAAAGGTAAGTATTTAAAATGTTGAAAATTTCAAAATTACGTCTTTAATGACATAAAAAACATTAATAATAAAGACAATGTTGCTCATCATAATGCAGGATGGTATTAAGAAGTCATTTTTAAAAAAACTAATTTTAGGAGCTGCCCATACATGTCACACTTTTTCCCATCACATTTGACCGCAACCCACTTATGTCACAAAGTATCACACTGTACTCTACTCTCTCCTCTTCAGTTTGTCTCATTGTCATACTGTTTTTCATCAGCCTATTGTTATAAAAAAAAAATAACATCACACTTGTTGTTATCTTCACTCTTCCTACCCCTTGCATTCAGTTCACTATTGAAATGGAAATTGATAGTTCGCTTTCATTTTTGCATGTGTTTTTTACTTCAAGTAATGATGAGTTTATGACTTCTGTGTTTCATAATCCTTTTCCTATAATGTTTTTTTTTCTCTTTTCAATCATATTGAACCCAAAGCTTTTTTGATCAGTTTTTATTTTCTTCTTCCAGCATTATTGTATTTTTATTTTAAACATCATCTATACGAGAACAAAACCCACATCCATTTTTCAGTAATGTACTGAGCAGTGGCGTATCCAAGGGGGAGGTTTGGGGGTTTAAACCGCCCCCTTGACGAAAAATTAGCTTCATCATGCACTTTTTCCTCCCACATTTCCTTGAAAAAATCACGCAGAGCAAAGAACAAACATGCTTCACTTGTCACAGAAACATGTTTTTCCGGGCCAACTCTGGTTTTCTCTGTGGATCCGAGCACTACATTTATTTTCAGCGAGATTCACCTTTAGAAATATAACATTCTTTTCCACTGCGTGCATTTTTTGATATTGTTTTATCCCCTTCTCTGCCAAGCAGATCAAAAAACAAATAAAAATCTACGCATTTTCCTTATCAATAACATAAACAGAAGACGAAATGAGAAAAAGCACCGCCAGCGAGAGATCCACGTGACAGCATCTGAGCCAATGGGGATTTTTTGCAGAACTTCCTTATTTGTTCCGGAACCTGCTTTGTGAATTTTAAAAAACTTATTAATTGATTGCTCTGCAAATTCAAATCGGAGAATTAAGTGAAATACCCAAACATAAGCAGTAAAAAATTAGGAATCTAACGATACCTAGAGCTAAGGTCAGTTCACTCACGTTCGGGAGAAGTACTTTTTACATAGGTAGATAGATACATCTCTCGCTTTTTAATTATATTATATATATATATATATATATATATATGTGTGTGTGTAAATTAAAAATCGTCGGAAGATCGACCCCCCCCCCTCCTTGAAAAAATCCTGGATACGCCACTGGTACTGAGATGTCAAAACTAAATAAACAATGATTTCTTCCTACTTTTTTCCAGCCCAATGTATGGCCATCTCCTTTTGGGCATTAAGCTTGGATTGTTTTTTAAACATTATTTGTAACATTTTTCAAATTTTCTCATTAGAAAAAAGAAAAACATTAACTTTTAAAACAACATTTGTTGAAAGCTTCAATTATGTTGCAGTTTCAATCCTGCAATTACTGTAAAGAAATTTTTATTGTGTGTTAATGTTTTTCATTCCTTTTTTTTTAAATTTAAACATTGGTGATTGTAGTGAACAAACTATTTTAAACTTTCAGAATTTGGATGATTTTCTTTCAAGTGTGCAAATAGCTTTAGGAGCTGGAATGTGTGATATGGTTATTAAGAAGCTTGATAAGAAAAAAGAGAGGTAAGATACGAAATACTAATTTTCAAGTAGTTAATTTGAATGTATGTTTAATGCATGAAAAATTCGATATCACTACGAAAGTTACTGAAAATTATTCAATGCTATAAAAATTGCTAAATATGATCAGAGATAATTATGTTTAACGAGGACAAAAGTCTGAACTTCAAAAGTAACTCACAGTGCTGAGTCACTATAACTGAAATTTTGAAGGATGAATCATTATGTGATGATTTTGTAATTATTGGACTTTCCTCTAAAACAAGTTCAGAATGATCCTTTTTTGACACTACTTTCCTCAACTCTACTCAAACAGGTTCCATTCTGTATACAGTAGTACCTCCTTTATAAGACACCTCTATTTAGGGGACACTTTTTCTGGTCCCAGTCCCGTTGAATAGAGGCCTCTATCTATCTACCTCTGAAAAAGGGACATCACAGAGATAAATTATAAAACTAAATACATAAAAAGTATCAAGGGGTTTTTTTCGACTAAAAATTAACGAAAAAACAAACAAACAAACAAACATGTATTTTAAAATTATTGCCAAGATTTAAATATTTTCCCTTTTTTATTCATATATGTTCAGCTCTGACAGATAGTGCCTATGTAATTTTTTTAACGAAAAACCACCCTGTTATTTACATTGTATTGTATTGTATTGTGAATTACATGACATGCAGCAAATCCGTGTAACAAACTTCGACTTTCTGCAATTTTTAATTAATTTTTCAAAATAATATATTGTTTAATTAGAATAATTAGTTTTATCTTGTATATATGAAACATATTCATTAAATCTTAAGTGTAAATAGTTCATATTTATTATAATGCAATACTGTACACCAGGGCTCTCCAACCTACGGCCCGCGAGCCGGATCCGGCCAGCAAGCAGGTTTTTTCCGGCCCGTGGAAAAAAATCTGTTTTTTTAATCCGCCCCCCCCCCCTTAAAAAATTTTTATTAAATTAATCAGAACAGTGACGATCTCATAGTGAATACGTCAAATAATAAATAAAAATCTATTCAAATTTTAATGCAAAGCTTTTTAATATACAGCGAACATACTGGCTGTTTTTTGCTAGTTTCAGGAAACGGATTGGCCATTTTCTTCTAATTTCCTTTTACAGTTCTCTCCAGGAAAAAAACTGTAAGAACATAAAAAATCACGCTCGAGTTATGTTTTCTCTTTTTGGGTCTACCTACAAGTGGGAGCAGACATTTTCAAAAATGAAGTATGTTAAATCTAAGTACATATCCTCTTTATCAAATGAACATTTAAAATCCACTTTAATGATTGGAACTACAAAGTTTGACCCTAATTTGACTGAAATTTTAAGAGGCAAACAAATGCAATCTTCTCATTTAAAATTGTCCTAAGCGTTGCACTTGCTCTGTCCTCATTTATTGTTAAGTTTCTTATCATCATAATACATAAAATTCATTTAATAAAATTGTAATACATTGCAAGGATTTAGTTTTTAGTCTCGTTTGGCAATTTTTTTTAAAAAACTCCTTTTGGAGAGCAAAATACATTTTGTGAGAAAAAATGACTTTTTTTTTTTTGCTAAAATGTGTCTTTGTTTGATTTTTTTTACAATTTTACGAAGATTCGCCACAAGAAAGGATTCAAGAGTTGAAAGATTGAAAGGATTTAACCTTCATTTTTTTTTTAATTTCTTGCGAGGGAATATTTAGGAACATGAAAATTATTTGAAGGAATATAAAAATTATGGTGCCAAATAATCCAATGATATCAAACAGATAAAGTGTATTTCGTTAAGATGATGTATCTAAGATCCAGCTCATATATTTTTATGGTTCTTATTTCTCATTGCATTCGCTGCTGTACTCGTGCAAGATTTGCACTAGTCAGAGTCAATTGAACCTTGTTTTTTTTTCTTTCGTTCTTTTTTTTCATTTATTTATTTTTTAATTTAAAAGTAGTTTCCAGAAATCGCTACAAACTACAATTTTTTTGTATCGCGCTACTCACTACTCTACATTTTTTAAAAAGTAGTGCGCTACACTACAAACTACTAAAAAATGTAGCTACTACAGTAGTTTTGTTACTTGTAGCGCGCTACTTCCGACCACTGTCTGAAGTATACAAATGCATTGATATATTTAAATTTCCTGGCAATAATGTTAATTGCATTATGTCTTATAGAACCATCCTTAATGATAGCACTCAAATATGAACATCAACACAATCTTTCAAAAAGAGATTTAAATATTTCTATGTCCTAATCTACTTCATCTACAAAAAGTTTGAAGAAAAATTAAATTAGAGTTATTTTGGAAAATATTAGTTCAAGCGAACATAATTTTGAAAAAAAAAAAAAAATTTTTTTTTTGTTTTTTTTTTTGGTACCATTTTGTACACACACACACACACACACACACCAATCTCACTGACACTCAGGCTAATTAAATGTGTTTCATTCTTTGCAGGCTCATCATAGCCAATCATAAGCAGTCTTTATTGCAGCAGCTAAATGAAAGTTCTGACCCAGCATTTTGTCTACATCTTGCAGTCCTCCTTATATTTCAGTCCCACACCCATACCATGCTGCATGCATCTGGAAAATTTGTGCCACATATTATTGCATATTTACAGAAACAAGTGCCTTTAGATACGTACCAATTGCTAGCTACTTATCAAGGTAAGTAAAGGTGTTGTCAGAAATTACAAAACTGAAACCCACACAAAAGTAGTACAGATTTTATCTTATATCTTTAAACGAGCATTTCTTGTGTGTGTGTGTTTGTATATATATATATATCGGGATCTCAAAAATGGCTCTAACAATTTTGATAAAATTATGTATTTAGATTAAGTTTAGGTTTTTGAGTTCATCTACATCAGCATATTTTCTGTAAAAACGCGAGTTTTTACAAAAAACCCGTTTTTTTTTTGGGGGGGGGGGGGTCTTCATTAAAAGTTTGAGTTGCTTTAATTCACTATTTTCTTTATGATTACGATTATTGTTTCATAGCAACAACGTTTCATTAAAATAATGAGTTTCATTTTTAATCACATCAGCGTAAATTAAAATTTTTATGGTATTTGGCAAACAAGTTTTGGCAACACGTTAGAATTGTTATTGTCTTGAAATATTAAAGAGATTGATCAAAATAAAGTTATTGTGGTTTGTTTTTTTAAGGTGCATCGTTTAAATAAAGTTGTGTTTTTTTAAATAAATTACAGCTGTTTTAAATGTGTAATTGCAACCAAGGGCTTAAAAATGCTTTTCAAGTTTATCTAAATAAGTACTTTGAACAGAAAAAAACAAGATTTTACAAACCTCTTTTTTTTTAACCGAATGAGGCTCCTTCACCCAGGTACTTACTTATAAAATGAAGCAACAGATGTTATAATCAAATATTATTATTACAATAATCAATTTATAGCATTGGAAAAAAATATGTTGCATTATTATAAACAAGAGTTTAAAGTATTATCCATCTTTTCCCCTTTTACGAAAACTAATGAAGAGATGATTTTTTTAAATTACTTTAATGCTTTTATTCATTGGTACTCTTTTAATTTGTGTGTTTGAGGAATTTTCATATCAAATGATTGATTTTTGTATTGTCTCATTGATGAAAAATATCTGCATTTAAAATGACAGTAAGCACTTATCAGTTAAATTAAAAACTCAAATATATTTAACTGTTAGCAATTGATACCAAAAATATTGATATTTTACATTATTTAATACTGGTTCAAAATAGCTCAAAATACTTGTATATCAGTATACGGGTACTTCAATCACTGCCCATCCCTGTAAGCTGCAGTGCAGAATAAATGTTTTCCCACTATTTCTCCTTTCTAACAGAATATTGCTAACTACAAGTTATTACCTTTTTAAGTAAAAAATGAAACAATTTTCAAAACTGCACAATGAAATATAACGTCATTTATTTTTTTCTTTTCAGAAATGGTGATCAAGAAAATTACTTCCAATGAAGAAGGCAGTAATGATATTGAATCAGCTTTACATGAAACAATGCCAAAGATTAAAGAATGCGCTGTGTTATATAAAAAATCTTCAATTTCTGAAACTGAAAACTAAGTTTTCTTGTTTTATAATACATTTTATTTTGTAGCTGATATAAATATATTTGTTTTCAAAAAAGTTGCTATTTCATTATGATATTGGTAAATCACCAATTATTACCATGACGGGAAAAAAAATCTCATGCTTCACAACAATAACGAAATGAATAAGTCTTTATTATTCAAAAAATGTTCAAAAGAGAAAAATTTAACAACTGAACATGAACTTTTATGGGAACATTACAAATGTGTTACAAATATGATAATGAAGAAATAAATCAACTAGACTTTAATTTAGCCTCGAGAATGTTTCTCTCTTTTGCCAAGAACCATACAGGAACTACAAGTGAGTTGAAACTTTGAAGTAACTTTTTATGTTCATTTATGAGTGTCAACAAGTTGTCGGGCATTCGAATGGGTTTTCCTCTTGCACGAGACTGTTTCAGACTTCCATTTGCCTCTGAAAGAAATCATTTTGAAATTTATTTTAACTCACAACAGTATTCAAATGCTTTGAATGATCAAGCAAAATAAAAATAACAAAATCACTAAATAAGAGGGGCGTGTGGGAACCAAACATGTATAATTGAAAGTTGAAACAAAAAAGAATTTCAAAATAAAAAGGTTTGGAGTAGGACTTTTGTATACAGCAGCATTGTTAATACAGTAACCCTTCGTTAGATTACACTTCACCTATCAAGAAATAACAAAAAGCGCAAAATTCCCCAAAAACGCTATATAGCCGTAGTTATGAAAAACAACAGTTCAATATCTGTACAAAACCAATAGCATGTGCCTGTACAAAAAATTAATTTATCGATTCAGACGATTTTTTAAATAAAAAGAAATGAAAATAAGCTTAATTTTCTCTTTAACTAAAAATAGATGTATGGAAAACATACCAGGTTTGTTCATTTGTCAGAAAAAGAACTTCTCTTCCTCTGCTCTCAAACATAAGATAACTTATAAAGCAGTGAGTAACCACCCCTAAGCATAGGCTAAGGCAGGAAAATGGAACAGTGCAATATATCCAAATGATTGATATACAAGGTGCGACGTAACGAGAAATTACTGCTGTTTCTGAAAATATCAGGCTATCTACTCCAGAATACTATCCAGAAATGTAAGATGAAGTTTCTTAATGATTCTTTCATTATTTTTATCATTATTTTTCTTTTTTACCTAGAATAAGATAAATATCTAAAACTCTGAACAATCAAAATAGTCAAGAAACTATTCTTGCATAGAAAAGATTATATGGACTAAATTTCAGGCCATGAGTGCAAGACATTCAGTTTTAGGATGGAATCACCAAGACTGATAACAGGGGGGGAAATATCGATATCTTTTCAAACATAAGATAGGATGTCTCTAAGTCACATTTAAACTTGGCACTTTTACGAATTTGCGTTCTTTTTTACACTTTCAATTGCTTTTTAAGAAAAATTTTGGGTGAATGCCCCAGAACCTCCTCTTTCGTAACATCATCAGAGTTAAAAACTATTTTTAAGACTGCAATTTCAAAAATTTGTGTGGGAAGTCCCTGAACACTGTTCATTGTTCTAACATTATCAAATGTGGCCCACAACTTCGCTAATACAACTTCGATCTCGAAAAACTTCCTGGAGGACTACTCCTATAACCTTCCTTTTCTAACATTATCGGAGATAGTGTAAAACTTCAAATTTATAACTTCAATTTTCAAAAATTGTGTGGCAAGAGTACCTACATTCATCTAATCTTTAAAGATGGTCACACCTCATTGTAATATTACCAAAGATCATCAGAAATTAGGTTTTCAGGACTAAAATTTTGAAAAAATCCCCCCCCCCCTCATATTTCTGCTGGAATATACTTAAAACTATGATCTTACTACTAAAAGTAAGCATAAAGCCCCAGTTTTGATACAGTAAAATCAACAATAAGTGTTTGTTTTTTTCCCCCTTGAGCCTGCATGTAGGAGGGGGGGGGGTCTCAAATATTCTCCGTCTTGGAAGCCGGCCAAACTTGCACCCATGTTTCAAGCCACTAAAATTTCTAGGATTACTTTACTCTAAAATTTTCCAAGTTGGAATACAACCTATGGAAGCTTTTAAACTTTTCCTTCATTTAAAATGAACCATTGTTTGTACCTCAAATAGTTATAGAAAAACACAATGCAACCAAAATTTTTTTTCCCTATCTGGGAATGCAGAGAAACTAATGCTCAAATATAATTGCTTTTCAAAATTCTTTCCATTTCCTATTGTGATCCTTCCAAACATAGAGGCTGGAGTAGTGTCTCTCATCCTCTTAAAAACTGAATTAGAATTTTATTTGTTGTTGCATTTTATTTGACAAGATAATCGACAACAATAATACTATGCAGGCATGTCATTTAGAAGAATCAGGAGGGGGGGGGGTCAACTGCTCCCCCTTTCAAACAAGCATTTTGAAATAGTTTGTGTACTTACGTTTTATTACAGGAGGTTCACTTTCAAAATTTGTAGGAACAAACTTAATTTTATTATCATACCCTGTAAGAAAATGTAAGCTTGTGATTAGATGAATATTAAATAATGATCATACATTTTATAATATGGTGGTAACAAAAATCTATAAAATAAGTTCTCTGTAATTCCCTAACCAAGTTCCAAACAGTTCCCTAATTTTTATAATAGTGATATTTAAGTTCATTGGGAATGTTAGGAGAATCAGGATGATCTAAATAAATTCATTCAACATGCTTTGAGAAGGTCCCAAAAGAAATTTTTAATGACGTTTTTTGAGTCTATGACTTCAAGACTGATTAAGGTCATAGTAATTTCGCTGGCTATCAAGTTTATTTTCATCATTAGGCTACTGTAGGCTTATAAATTTGTCCAGCATCTTCTTCATGTACAAAGCAAAGACATATAAAACTAAGGTAATAATATTTGATTGTGTGTTCAATGCGGGTAATTTTGTAACTTATTTTAAACATGATTCTTGCTTTCAGATGTTTTCATTCCACCACTACCTCAACTGTTTTACTTCAATATTTCTGTTGTTTCTTTCCTGACCCTATATTTTTGTCCATCACTGTAGTATTACTACCAAATTAAAAAGAAATCTATTGTCATTGACCAAAAATTAATCTGCTAAAGTTTATAAACCTAAATTTTGAACTTTTGAAGACTTGATCAGAGTAAATGAACTCTTGTAGTTATAATTCACATGGAGTTTTCCTCTTTTTAAATACAATTCATATACAGTAGAACCTCATCAACCCTTTGAACGGCCGTGAGGTAAAATTCCACTTTGAAATATTTCACTGGGTGAATTTACAGTCTAGAATTTTGGAAAAAAGCACCAATAAAATTAGGAACTTAATTGTTCAACTCAAGTTGATTTCAAAATGATTAACTTAATTACTTAGAGAACTTAATTACTTGGAGGGAGAAAAACAAATTATTAACGGGCCCTAAAGTAGAAGACATGGTGTTTAAAGGGTTAATCTAAACTAGAAGAAGATCCAGGTTGTCCGGATTAATAAAAGTCCAACTTGAAAAAACAACCTATACACTGAAGGTACAAAAACAAACTGCTGTATATAGTAAAAATTAGAGATGTACCAAGTAGCATTTTGGCTGAATACCGAGTACGCGGCTGAGTACCCGGTATAACACTTATTGTGCACCAGTTAAAAATGCAATTATTTAGATTATTAAAATATTTTTTCATTGCACTTTTTAATTTT
Organism: Uloborus plumipes; assembly: GCA_038373865.1. Classification (NCBI taxonomy): domain Eukaryota; kingdom Metazoa; phylum Arthropoda; class Arachnida; order Araneae; family Uloboridae; genus Uloborus; species Uloborus plumipes. The sequence goes on along the minus strand of JAXGGA010011894.1, from coordinate 6,404 downwards.
TCCTGAAGCACTGTTTTACCCTAAGTAGTCACAACAATTTTCTAACGATTAAAAAAATACTAATTAATTTTACTTCTATGTATTGTGATCCAAAAGCAAAAACTTGAATATATAAAACAATGGTTTAAAAAAAAAAACAATCAAAGTTTCCTAATGATTCAAAATAATTGAAATATGATTTAAGTGTTTCATCGTAGGGATCACATGAACGGTTCCTGGCCGAAGGTGAATTTAACACACTAAAATGTGATGTGGAAAACATAGTTACACACAAATGTTTTCATGCTATTTGCAACATAGAAAGTACATAGGCCATGTAGCTAACTTTTTAGCCTATGTTGATAAGGGTGGAGATGTTTTTTTTTTCTTTTTTTACACTTTTAGAGAATATAGTTGTATTCAATAGCAATTAAATTTACTTTAAAATTTCGTTATCTTAAATGATATTCAATTTTTTACAACTACTCGGTATTGGCTGAGAACTCATCACTACTAAAAATTGTATTTTTAATTCACGAGAATGAAACATAAATCTGCATAAGGGAACATTTACAAAAATGCATTATAAAAATATAAAATACAGCCCAAAAAGTTACATTTTATAATTCATCTTTTATTTGTATATCTGTCCGGAATAAGCATAAGCCAGTTCAATGGGGTCCGGATTAATAAGATTTTACCGTAAAATGCATATTGCTGTTTTGAAGAAAGAGCACTAAATTCAAGTAATACAAATTACAAATGTGACGACCAGCAACAGGCTCTGGGCCCAACTTTTCTCCATCGACACCCCACCTCTTAGCATTTCGCCTTAGGTTCCACCAACCGGGAGGTCCGTGTAGTGGGCCCCCCGGAAGCCGGGTGCGATGGCCCTGAGCCCAACTGGGCTGGTCCTAGGCAAATTATAGACCCCAATGACAATCAATTGCCCTCTTAAAGCTATCTACTCCATTGCTCCTTACCGCCTCTTCCGGTAAACTGTTCCAAGTTCTCATTACCCTGCTAAAATAGTCATTTTTCCGAATTTCCAGATTAGCCCGAGATTTAAACAGCTGAAAACAATGACCTCTTGTCCTGCTTTCCGTGCAAAAATCTAGCCCCGTAACATCATTCATTTTGATAAATTTAAACAACTGTATTATGTCCCCTCTGATTCTCCTTTGCTTAAGACTATACATATTAAGCATTCTAAGTCTGGAATTAGTCTAAATTAGAAAATTCTTTTACTAACCTTGTAGCCCTTCTTTGTACCCTTTCCAATAAATTAATATCTTTCTTCAGGTAAGCAGGCCAAAACTGAACAGCATACTCCAAATGAGGTCTTACTAAACTTCTAATTACTTTTTAATCAACAGCAGCGTCTCGCAAGCTTTTGCAGCTCATGTACCACTCAGTTTTACGTCATGGATAATTGTACAACTTTGGAAAAATGATTGTATATTTTTTGATTTATTTAAACTGTATTTGGGGTTTTTTTTATTAAACATTTTATAGGTTGACCATGTTTGCACATCACATAATGAGAGAAGTTCCACCGAAACTTTATACCAATTATAAAGTCACTAAAATAATAAGTTCACTCGAACTATGTGTTTGCTCAAAGTGTTATATCAACCTACTATTTGACTTGGGCCGTGGTAGCCCGATCGGTAAGGCGTCGGACTCGTGTCCGGAGGGACCCGGGTTCTATCCCAGCCGATCAAAGATCCACCGCCTTGATTAATGGTGGCTGGGAGGCGTTAAAAATGTCGTGGTTACAAAGTCCTCCAAGTGAAACGATACCTCTGGGGGTGCTAGAACCTAGGGTTTGCTCGACCCTAGGTTCTGGTTCAAAATTAAGAACAGAGCGCTCTTCAGGGTCCTATCCCGGTTAAACCACAAAGCTGTGGTAGGTACGGGGGACCCTGGAGTGTGAAATGTACTATTTGACATATTTCATTACTAATAAACGATTTTAATAAAAAAATAATTGCAAAAATCAATTAGTTTATAATCAAATTCTTTTGTAAAATATATTTAATGTGATCCTTGAACTTGTCTTGATAAAAATATTTTTTTGAAATTTACTGATGGCAAACGGGTTAATTTAAAAGTACGCTTTGAAAGACAAACAATATTTATTGCCAGATTTTTTATCATTGACTGCACATAAGCTGTATGGTATTATAGTTAAAATAATTTTCATAAATTACAGAAAAAAACTTTCCGCAACATGTTTTATTTATCTTTTATGTCTGCCATTACCGAGTTTTTTTCGTGTACCACCAACTAGAAAGTAGGGTACCACCAATGGTACTCGTACTACAGGTTGGGAATAGCTGATCTACTGTAATAACTAAAGGTAAAATAAATATCCAGGCTCACCTCGCAACCAACTCTGCTCTTCGGAGAAAGTAGCCTGATTTGTTATTTCCTTTAAATCTTCAAATAACTTCTTAACAACATAACTTTCCATGGGTGGCAGTTGAGTAGGTATATCACCGTTGAAACAATTTAAAATATACCTATAAATTTCTTTAGTGTTAACAAATTGGCAATTGGAAGGTTCTTTTTCTTCTTCGAAAAAACTTTTAATAAGCTGTAAAAAAAAAAAAAAAAAACCATTTTTTAAGGTTGAATTTTAATAAATGCACTTTCTGTTAATTTAAAAAATAATTTCAGAAAATATGTTCCGCACTTTTGCACAAATATACTCATATCTGTAGTAGGCAATTATTTCACAAATAACTAAATAATTAAATAACAATCCACATTTTACACTTGTTAATTTTTTGTAGAATACTTTCCTTAAAACTTTTTAAGCGCAGTTTTTAATTTTAAAATTTATTTTAACAAATAAATAATAATAATAAGACAATACAGCACTCATTATCCAGATAATGATTAACGACAACGCTGGTTAACCAAGTGCTCAAGTCAACAAATTCATATTTGTTTTACCATTTAAAAGCAATTTAACCACCCATTTCAAACTCATTAAATGTAGAAACTCAGTTATTTATAAGACACGCTATACTTAACTGTAAGTTTTGTGTATAACAATACTATATCAGTTGTGTTTGACCTACCTAACCAGGCCTATATAACTAATATCAGCACATTTTTTCTTGTAACTGATAAATTATCAAAAAAATCACCAAGTTTAAAAAGAAGATACTTTTTATTTTTGACAAAAATCAAGCAACACACAATCTTTCATTTTCACAAATCAAGGTACCACATCAAATTATTCTAGCAAAATACTCGCATTTCAAGGATGAAAGTATGAAAAAAAATAATAACTTGAAGAATTGTCTTTTAAGGTCTTATGCTTAACCTCACAATGTATGACTTTTTCCGCCATGGACAGATTAATAGTAGTATATGTGAAAAAATGAGTTTTTAAAAAACATGTTATAGATTCCATACTAACAACAGGGAAATATTGAAGTTTGAAGTTTCTCCTGTGCCTTATTTTCAGCTGAAACTAAATAAGCAAGATTGCACAGTAAAATAAAAGTATAATAGATGACAAACATGTAAAAAGGGGGGGGGGGAGAGAGAAAATTTGCAGATAGTGCCTTTTATCTTCATATGACAATTTTATTTTCACAAAAGAAAAAATTATGAAATTCATAGAATTGCATTGGGGACAGAATTGTTTTTTTTTTTTTTAATCTTAATTTAATTTTTGTTCATATTCTTAAGTGGAATAAATAGCTAATTTATAAAATAAGCAACATAAAAAGCAGAATTTGAGCTCTTCAAATGATTTTTATACTATGTAAACAGAACTGCTGCATAGAAAATTCTTTTCATTGCTAGAAATATGCAGAAATATCTTACTTAGTGCAAGTTGCTTTGTGTCATATCGCAATGGTTTGACAATCTACGACTTATGTTGGTATTTAAATCCGATTCTAAGGCAAACAATGTTTTTTATTGGCCCTTTATACAACATTTTGACTAAAAGTAAATGTAAAGCATATCCTCAGAGTATTTTTAGATTACTACTGTAACATGTTATTTTTTAATATAATTAAAAATATAAACAGTACTGCCAAATAGCTATGCAATGTATTATAGTGTTAAAAAAAGAAATTTTGAGGAAAAAGGAGCCGGATGGACTTTTTATAAGTGCATGAGTTGCTTCCCAAATTCAACAATAAACACACTTTTTATCACAAAGCAAAAAGTCTTGTGCCAACTGGGCTGTAAATTCGGGATGCACTACTTTTCGAACTATACCATAATTTGGTATGAAATCTGAATTTCACAGTACACACAAGCCAAAAGGACCTATTTATAGGGTAGGCACCTATTCACAGCACAACAATACATTCACACAAAGACAGGGGAGAAGGAAAATACATCCATATCCAAGTTCTAGGACCACTAGACTTATAAACAGAACAGCATAATTACTTAAAAAAAAAAACTTACTTTGGACATTACTGTCGTGCTGTAATTCTGAATCCTAAATGGAGAATCAATCAGGTTGTAAACCAACTTCCTCCATTTGGAGATAAGTGGTTTATATTTGAGGCTTAACAACTTTGCTCTACGAGGATTGGCAGAGCAGGTAGGCTTACTTTTCATAACTTTCTGGCGAGCATGCAGTATCCTTACCTGAATAAAGTTCCTAAAATGAAAAAATTTTTTCAATAAACAAATTAACTTTGAAACAAGCCTTCTATGAGGACAGCAATCAAGTATTCTTACCCTCCTCAAAAGAGCCCCTCCTGAGGGAAAGAAACTTGAAACAGATTGGAAAAAATGTTTCAAAACTTGTTTTTGCTATTCAGTTTTGGAACAACAAATATGTATTCTAATTCTAGTGCAGATAATTTCATTGAATTTGATGAATTTACTATTTTATGAACTTTTTATCATTGGTTACCAATAGTTTAATATGAGTTAAATGTGTTTTCTTCTCATCATCTCTGAGCAACACTCAGACATTTAAGCCTTAGAACAAGTTAGTAATATAGCCAGGCCAGTCATATTGTGAGGACAGGAGGAGAAAATTGCTCCTTCCTATAAAAACAAAACTATACCAAGCATTTGATGCAATAATTAACTATAAAAACAGATCTCTTACTTCACATCACCAATGGTTTTTGTTCCTATGGCTGCAGCAATGCTTCTAAGATCCCCAGATCCATAGCGTTGCATAGCTTTTGCAAATTCAATAAGCTCTCTAAAAGAATAGAAGAATTATAGAACACTTCATTCTCAGATGACAGTTTGCTGGATTCCAGATGAAAGAAGACAAAAAAATATTAGGTAAAAATTTGAACAAACAACAATCCTATTATGTTTCATTTTTTGGTGTATTTTTATTAATAACATTATGTTAAATAAATATATTAAGATTTGACAAGCATATCTTTCTATGTCTGAGAACCTAGTCAATAATAATTAATATTTATTCCAAAACTTAAAAAGAAAGAAAAACTTCAAATTCCTGTCAATTTTAGATTCAAGTTGAATTTGAACTAATGGGAAAAGTTTAGCTTAATGATAACTATTAACTGAAGAAAGAGTTGTTCTATGAATGAGATCATAGAACAATGTTTTTTTAGTCTCTCATTTTGCACTCTACTTCAGCAGACAAAGTCAGTGATTACTTTCAGCGGAAACAATGATCACATAAATACATTAATCACTTCAATAAAAATTTTATTCATTAAACAGTTTATCAGCAGTCCCTGTTTGTGGGCTGTTTCACAGTAGTTGAATGTTTACGACTCTTGATTTTACAAAAATTAAACAACAATATTTCAGACATTAAGACATAGAAATGAACTCTTTTTTTTTTTTTTTCACAATGCAGAAGTCTATTTTCGTTAAAACTTTTTTAAATTATTTTGTGCCAAACTCTACAGGTACACATTTCTCAATTTATGGCACAAACAAAAATTAATATTTTAAACTGAAAAAGTATACGAGCGACTAAATACCCCTCTAATTTTCCCATTTCAAGCAAAACTTTAAAAGACACACGGCAGTGTGTCATCCTAGTTCATTGAAACTTTCATGAGACAACATTGGTACGGTATGTAAGATTTCATCAAGTTTTGCTTTGTAGAGTCACAAAAAAAGTTTTAACAAATTTTTTATTGATAACTCTTGCAAATGTAAAACAACCATTATATTTTCCAGGCTTTAACTTTTGACTTTTGATATTCATTTTAAAAAGTCATCCATGAGTTTTGTTGTAGATACTTTATATACATAGTACTATGAAAAATGTCCCCAGTGTGTACACCCCCTCCCCCCCGAAGTAATTTCAGAGTTCTTACTATTACAGTGACGCACCCAAAATTGTTTCCTGGCACGAGAGGGGCGGGAAATTTTGAGAGGAATTTGAATACATGAAGCCAAAGGTAAAAAGTTAAAGCAATGAAATTTCAAAAGGACCC
>JAXGGA010011893.1:0-40697 GCA_038373865.1 Uloborus plumipes | reverse complement strand
CATTGATTTCACAAAGTCAGGGGGGGATTGACCCCCCCTGAACCCCTAAATGACGGGCCTGATTCTAAAATCAAAAATATCCTTAATGCTACATTTAATGTTATATAGATTAAATTCTTCGAAGCAGGGGTGCCCACAGAGGGGATTATGGCGCAAGATGCGCCATCATTTTTTTTGGGGGGGGGATTTTTTAAAACTAATTTAATTATTTATTTAAATTATTTATTAATTTTTTTTAATTTAAATTATTTCTTTATTAGTATTTATTTATTTATTCATTTTTTTTTATTTATTTTGTGTGCATGTGTGCGAGCTTAAAATGCCTGGAAGGGAAAAAAAGCAAATATATTCTGCGCATAGTTAGAACTTTAAAAAAAATAATAATATATTAAAAAAAATAATAGTTATAATAAAAAAAATAAAAATATTTAAAAAAAATAAATAGTGTTTAAAAAAATAAATAAAATAAAAAAGAGGGGTAAAAATAAAAATAAAAAGCACAAGAGGGTATTAAAAATGTTTGGGGGGGAATTCACGTTTATTGAACCAATTATTGCACCAATTCACGTTTATTGAAGCATGGGAAATTACATTTCAATATAACCGCAAATTAAGTACTTTAAAAAGCAACCCGATAACATAGAAGGTGTGCTATTTTAAAAGATTGCTTCATTAGAAAAAGTGAGCAACAATTTATGTCTTTCTTTTTAAACAATAGGTGCATTTTTTTAACAACAGAAGCATTCTTTGAGTTGAAAGAACTTAAAAAATTAAGCGTAACAGTTCTGTTGTCTCTGAGCCAACTGTCAAGTAATACTAGAACAAAGAAAGAACTTTTGCAACAAGGAATCTTACAAGTGGAATATGAAATGTAAAAAGAAAACTAACCCAAATATCTCCCATGGTTTTCCTCAAATAACTTTTGAAAGTGTTTTTGAACTGCTGACACATTTTCAAGATGTAATGAAAACTTTTCTTTGCAAATGTCAGTAAAGATTTGTTATCCCCTCCCCCCCCCCCTCCTTCTCTTTGCTTACTCTTTTATTCTTCAGAAATTTTTCCCAAGAGACGTTTTCATATATAAATCTCATATATTTTACCATGTAAAAGTTTTTTTTAAATTTGAGCTATTAAAATTTTTACTATTTTTCGTGAAATGAACTTCGCTCTATCCTGCTCTGTTTGGTTTTCTCCCTATTTTCAAAAAAATAAATTTACTCATTTTATCGTGTTAGATTTGACATTACCGTACGTAATGAATTCAACTGAACAATATTCTTCTGCTGGAATATTGGCTAATACTTTTTGAGTTTTGCTTAACCAAACACTCAATTATCTATTCAAAATAAAAAGGCTAAAAAATGCTAGCCTAATCAAATAAATAAATAAATAGCATGACTATTTTCCAGTAATTATAGAATCGTTGGCGAGACTATTCTGCCTACAACTCAAAGCCTAGAATTATAAACAACGTTCTATAATTTTGATTCAGTAGCCAGGTTTTTTACATGATGGAATGGTATATTTTTAGTAGAACTCCTTTCACAGTCTGATAGTTTTATTACTGGGCATTCGTCCCTAATTGCATACTACGGCTATATTTGTCGGCTTAAAATGATTATTGGGTTTATTTTTTATTTTGTTAATTTAATGCACAATATTATTAATATTTCCACAAATACTTAAACACAAGCGTGTCCGTTTTCCAACTTTTATCCAAGTATAGTAACGAGTAACCACTCGTTATATCTCGCTTGTCAGGAGACGGCAAAAGAGAGCGATATATCTGAAAGCGCGAGATAACCGAAGTCATAAAAAGCAACGAATTAATTAACGTAGAAATTAATGACATGTACCTCAGCAAAAATATTAGTTTTTGATCGTATTCAGACGATTTTCTTAATAAAAAGAAAAGAAAATTATAGCTTAACATATGTTCTTTTAAAATAATAAAATAAATAAATACTTCTATTATTTTATCCTGCAATACGAATCAAAAGTTGTAACTTTAACTGCAATGAATTTAAATTGTATGGGAACCATACCAAGTTTGATCACTGATTAAAAAGAAAATCCTTTTTCCAGAAATTTCTTTCCTCTGATCTCAAATGTAAAACAAAGCTGAAAAATATATATGTGTGTAATTTTTCGGGGGACAAAGGAAAATCGCGATATATCGGAATGAGCGATATAACGAGGCGCGATGTAATAAGGGCTTATTGTATTAAATTTTTAAAGAAATTGTTTGAATGATTTTCTCAAGTAACCACATATTTTGTTTTTCAGCATGAAAGAGTGAAACTGATTGGTCCCACATCATCGAATGGACATTCCACGGACTCAAATAGCTCTGAAAACTCTAAAGTTACAGTTGCAAATTAGAGTCAATTGTGAAATATTTATTTAAGCATTCAAAAAGAATGTATGTTCCATTCGACCATTTATGTACCTTTTTCCTATTTTCATAAGAGTATGAATTTCTCGGAATTCGTAACGATGAAAATCATACATGAAGAACAAGCATTTTAATTTGTCTGTGCATATTCATTTCTCATAATGTAATTTTCATTGTCTGAAGTATCAATCGTGCCGAACCAAAGGGATGTCTAAAAAAAGATGTCCCGCTTTAAGGAGATTTTGTGAAATTGTGACTAGGGGGAACAAGGAGTGTGACATCGTGTATATTTATTAAAACGTTTTCATAGAAAACAATAACATGTGACAAATAAAGAGGGACACTAACTCAATTAGATAAAAAGTGCTAAAAAATCATATGAAATAATGAATTACCTTTTCGAATTTGTTTTTCATCAATCTGGCTCTGTAGAGCACATCGTCGTCAAAAACTACAACTCTATACCAAATTTCATGTTTCTAGGCTTTGCCGTTTTCCCGGACACCGTACCACACTCATACGCAAACAAACATTTTCACTGCAAAAAATAAACGGTTGCTTTTACAGTATAATACTGGCAGCAAACGTTCTAGTTTAAAACTGTAAAATGCACAGTAATGAACTGCAAAACTAGCAATTTTACAGTTTATTAATGTAAAGCAGCAACTTTACAGATTATCACCACAAAATTAGCTGTATTATACTGTAAAAACAATACGGTCAGCAGAGGTTCCAGTTTAAAATTGTAAAATGCATAGTAATAAACTGTAAAATTAGCAATTTTACACTTAATTCCTGTAAAGCAACCATTTTACACTTTATTAGTGTAAAATTAGCAATTTTACAGTTTATTACTGTAAAATTAGCAATTTTTACAGTGCTATTTTATCATTAAAAATAAACTTTCAATGCTTCCAAAACTCCTAAACTTACAGCACATTAATTTAAATATTTTCATATCTCTCATTCGCATATATACGAAAAGTAACTTCAATCATCTCCTTTCTTGATAATATGACGATCAGCAGTCATTTTTTGTTGTCCTGCCAGTCGTTGAAAATGCGTGTAATTTTTATTATGATGTGAAAAATAAATATTTTTGTTACCAAATGTCAAGTGTTTTTTTTTTATATTTTGCTTTTAAGTGCACATACATTACCATTAATATAAAAAAATTTATATGCCGTAACAAAAGACACGTTGCTCTGTTAAACTTTTGCACAGCGAAAGAAACGAAACTGCTCACACATATGACTGAACTACAGGGTAGTGGGGTCCATGTTATTATGACACAAGTGGAAAAATTTTAAGCGGTATTTTAAGAAATAGTCTCATTCTCTTTCGTTTTAATTTTTTGGGGAAAAAAATCTTACAATTAATCTACATAAAAATTGTAAAAAAAAGTTGAATTTTTCAAAAAGAAAAAAAACATTAAAAAATAATAATAAATATTGAAAGGGGGAGGTCCTTCTCTACCCATGCTCCCTCTAAATTCTTGAAAAATCGTAACCTTAACTACTGCATAACTTATAACTAGTTTTCTGGGTTCTCCAAAAAGAAAAAAAAAACAATCCATAGATCAGAAACTCACAAATAGATACATATTTTAATTATATACTTGTGCAAAGGGTTCTGTTGTAAAGATTACAGTTTCAAATACTCCAAAATGTTAAAAATGATTATACTCGTTTTGCTGTTGTTTTAGGTCCCCCCCCCCCGGAAACTTGTACATATTACATGTTCAGTTCCGCAAAAATACATTTTAAAAAAAAAATAAACCTTTCACACGAAAAATCTTTTTATGCAATCTTTCAGTTGACCGATTTTTCTTGTTGCGCTGCAAATATGTTAATGAAAAAGTAATTCAGAACTGAGCAGTTTTAATAAAGATATTTTTAAATTTTGTTGGTCAACCATTTAGGATGGCTGCTTTTAATGTAGCTCACAAACATTAGATCAAATCACAATAAAGCTTAATGGCATTGAATCACTTAAACTGGTTTTACAAAGTCGCAACATCAAAAAAGGAAGATAAGACAGAAACGTTGGTTGAACAAAAAAAAAATCTCTAGTTTTTACATGCAGTATATAGTTTTTATAAGTTATCGATTTCCTACTGTTGTTTCTAAACTTAAAAAAAGAGGAATTTTATTGTCAGTAAGAATTTTTTTTTATTAATCATTTTTATCCCTTATTTACATTTTAATAAATTTATCCTGCTCTTAAATATTAACTGGTTAAACTTCAAGTTAAGTTTATTGACTGAATTTTTTGTACAATAAAATCGTGAAGAGATGGCACTTGTCAATCAAATGAGAAAACGAGCCCATTCCTCAAAACAGGTAGAGAGGGAAAACATTGGCGTGTGTGCCATGTTGTGGATGCTTATTGTTTTATTATTATTATGAAGAATAACGTACGAAATTTCAGTGACTAACGCTGAAAATTTTAGAATCAATTGAATTTCTTTCCTTTTTTTTTAAGTGCTCCAAATATATTTTTGCTGTGTGATTAATTTAATATTGGAATGTAATTTGCAGCAGTAACTGCTTTTGGTTAGCGGCAAAGTAAAAATGACGAGCTTTACGTTCTTTATTGCAACCCTACTCTGATTTCTAATTTAAATTAACTATCGAAAGCGTTGCAGTCTTTGACCAATGGCTGTTCGAAGAGATAAAACTAAGGCCCATCCACTTTCTTAGAGTATGACCTATCCAATAAGACATCTGCTTCAACATCACAAAATTAAAATATTTTACCTCATTACTAATTTCTTAAATTAGGTGAAGTATTTAAGCTATGCTAGAATCAATAACATATTTTCCGAATATGTTCTTCAGTTTTCCTTTACTTATCCCCCTTTCATAAAAATGAAAGATTCTAAAAAAAAGGAGGAGTCAAGTGCCATTCCTTCAAAGCTAGACTTTACTAAATGATAGTAATTTGAAGCACATACATAACTCATGTGATGTCGTCAAAAGAGCATCAGTTGGTATGACATAATCACAGAGTATTAACCGTTGTTTCACAATTCAGCGATTAATAGCTCTACTGAAAAGTTAGCTTTGATTCAAGGAAAATTTTCTAAAGACGGGCCCAGGGCAAGGGCGGATACAAGGGAGAGGCGATGGGGCGATCGCAATTCAATTGAGGCCCCTCCATCAGTAAATTTTTAACTTAGAAATTCAAAAAGCTTAATTTTAGCCGAATTTTAATGATGTTGAAGGAAGGAAATTTTGGCTCTCCCCCGGAAATGTTTCGGATTTGAAGTTCGAAACCTATGTGAGCAATATTTTCAAACCAGTATACATAAAAAAGCAAGTAATTAAAACCAATCGCTCCTCCCTTGAAAAATTTCTGGATGCACCCTTGGCCCAGGGAGCCACATTCTTAACATACTGCTTTAAACAAACGTTAGTGCTTCTTAACAAAAGATAATTTTTGTCTGTTTTTTTCCCAAGTATTATGCACTAAAACGCTGTTTAAAAAGATAAACTGAAACTGATCCTCAGAAGCATATTTGGAGTTTCAAAAGGAAGAACAGACATCAGCTTCTGCCCATGCAATACATTCTCTGTATTTTAGTGCATTTTACCACAAAACTTTTGTCTACTTGTATTTATGAGTTCCAACCTCTTGAATAGAAGCCAAAACTGTTCGGACAATCGGACAATACACGTTTTGTGACTACAGAGGTTTCTGAACATACCGAAACACTTGTTTAAAAAATGAAATCATAAACAGTTTTCAGAAAACAGCAAAAATTTTCACTCTTGATAAAAGAAATGGCGTTACCAAATCATTGCCAACCATGTTATTTTAAAAACTTTATTTGTCTTCACTTCCTTGAATTCTAACCACACCACAGTCAATAAATCAGGGTTTCGTTTTATTTTTCTTCCGAATGTCCCCTTCGGAAGCCTTCAACATTTGAACCAAAGTTTTATTCGAATCAGATCTTTTCTTTCTCGTTATATTCGAAGAATCTTTCCTCTTCGTCTTACTTGCTGGTGATTCCCCTTGCTCAGGTACGGACTTCTCTCCGCCTCCAGTACTTTGTTCCCTTGCTCGTGTGGACTTCAGTTGAGTCATTCCGGGTTTCACTTGTCCATTACCGCGTTTAACTTCTTTCCGAGAACCATTTTGAATTGTCTTTGGGTCATTTGTAGAACGTTTCAGGGGCCTTTTAGACCACAAAGGCCGACGATTACTACGTAAGGAATTAGAATTTTTCTTCTGCAGCTTAGGCTTCTTGCTTCTTTTCTTCTTTCTTCCCCTCTTCTTGCAACGTTTCGTTCTCCCGTTCTTCTTGTGGAATAGATGCTGAGGTTTTTTCGTTTTCTGTGAGAGAGAATCCACTCTTTGGGACTCTTTTTCAGGGGGTGGAGAAGGTTCTTTCTTCAATTCGGCAGGTGGCGCGGGTTTTGGAACGTCTTCAGCGGGTTGATCTCTGTTCGCCCCAAACAGACGACTGAAGTAATCGTAAGTGAATTCATCTGTTTTATCAGATTCACTTTCCTGTGAGCTTCTGTAGCGACCTTTGGTTCTCAAGCGTATCGATTTCTCTCTTTCTCTGCAAACTTTTTCATGTTTGATGCAATTGACAGTCACTTTATCCAAATACACGAATCTAGAATGAAACAGATTATGATCAAAGGCAGCAAAGTAAAGCATTCAAATTTTATGTAATATTTTAATAGAAATTTACTTAGAATCTAGAGAATACATTTACTTCTAAGTACAAATACAGCCTTATAATATTAGATTCTACTGTATCAAGAAAAAATAGTTTCTTGAAATCTTGAAACTAAGATCTGAAAATTTCTGTTTTGAACTAAGAGCCCAATAAAGTGATTCATACAATCTAAGATAATATGAGGTAATGATTTTATTATATAAATGATGCTACAAGAACAAAAGTACATTATACATAATAAGTGAAGAACAATGTTAAATTAGAAATTGGAAAGTTTGTTAGATTAGATATCACAGCCCAGCCAGCAAATCTAGGTTCAGTAAAACTCCCGATTAACCACGGAATAGGGTGGTACGGTCACCGCGGATAAGCGAATATAGCAGATAATCCGAAAATAGGTAAAAACGATGCTAAATAGCTAAAAAATCAATAACATTGACATTGCAAAAAATAATAAATTTGTTTTTACAGTATAATACTGACATTGGGTATACAGAAGGCTACAGTATAATACTGCAGGGGTTCCAGCTTAACACTAAAAGCTCAGTAATAAACTAAAACTAGTTATTTTACAGTACATCACTCTAAAACTAACAATTTACAGTTTATTACTGTAAAATTAGCAATTTTCGTTTATTACCATAAAATTAGCTGTATTTTACTGTAAAAACAACATCTAATTTTTGCAATGCACAAATATTATTTAAAGTATAGCTCAAAACGATAACATTGAATGTAAAAAGTCTCTGTAAAAGCTAAAAACGAAAAATAATACACTCATACATTTAAAAAAAATAGGAAGAAGAATAATAGAGTAATAATAATAATAACATTAATATTAACCATAATATTATCACATACTTTAAATGCTTATAAAACATTCCGCGATGTGAGTGAGAGCTGCTTTGTGGCTAAGTCTAAAAGAGGAGCAATTCGGGTGAAGTTAAAATACGTGCATTTTTCTACCCTCAGTAAACCATCACAGAAAAACAAAATAATACTAAAAATAATTTAAACTGTGACTTTTTTTAACTTAAATTATGTTTTTCGCAATCAAAAAACTGCGCGCGCGCGCGCGCGTGTGTGTGTGTGCGTGTGTGTGTGTGTGAAGAAGAAGAAGGTGGAAGTCCCAGGAAGTGGCGCACCGGAACGCATCCTGTTGCAGACTCCAACGCAAATCTAAACAAACGATTGCACGACACTAATTGGGAGATTTACAGAGGTTTTTTTTCCCTTAATATAACGTTAATAGAGGTCAGAAACCAGTTAGATACTTTCAAATTGTACTATTCAAAGGCAATGTCGCCTAACTAAAATGTGACTACTTCCTAGTTTAAGCCATTAATGCCTAGCGTCCCTTTTTAGGGACGGTCCAAAACGGGTGTCTAAATTTTCCGAAGCTAGGCTATTGTCAAATAGTGAAAAGAAAGTAATTGAAATTGACGAAACAAATATGGTTGCTCAGTACAATCGTTGCATGGAGGGAGCAGATCCCATGCATCAAAATATCACGAATTACCGTTTTTTGATCCAATCTGAAAAATGGTGGTTGCCGCTCTTCGTTTTTATTTTAAAAGCTGCTGTACAAAGTGCATTGAGTTCAAGAGTATCTACCGAATTGAGTTAGGTATTATGGGGAAAGTCGTTATATTGCTTTAAAGAAGACTCAGGTAAGATGTGCCCATTGAAGTAAAAAAGCTTATCGGAAATGCAGCAAATGCAATGTAGGTTTGCACAACAAATGCTTTGCTGACTCAACAACACCCATATTTCCTTGTTCTCTGAATCTACTTCCCAGTTTATGTTAATTGCTGCTTTTATTTCTTCTTATAAAATGTCTTTTTAAATATTATATCGTAGGCAGAAAAAATAATTGGTAAAAAAAGTATGTACCCTCTAGTGCCTAGCGTCCCTTTTTAGGGACGAATTTTCTTTTTTAAATAAAAAAATTATTTTTTACATGATATTTTTTTAATTATTTTTCCTGTCGATTAGACACTATTTGTAACCATTATACAAAATATCTTTGGAGAAAAAATGTCAGGCATTAATGGGTTAAAAAAAAGAAAACGAATTTCGACAATTCGCGCGAAATTCTTATTAAATAATAAAATCAAATTAATTTTTATTTTGAGGTAGTTTATTTCCTTTATTGTTTATTTATTATGTTTCATTTTTTTAATACTCATTTGAATTTTCTAGCAGCGACAAATTGCTTTATGTTTCTTTTTGGACCTCAAACGCCGTATAGTCCCTCTTTCAAATTGGCAGCTTTTGCTCCTCCACCACGCAGAGGATTCCATGGCGCGGCTACTGGTGCCATCTGTAGAGTTGCCGGATAACCAATGTGGCGTACAGATGTGTGTCCTTAGTGAGGGCCGATCCCGGTTCATTCCAGAGGGAAACCGAGTTCTTTATTTACTAAGCTAAAATGACTAGATAGCTCGGCGGCAAAGTTGGGTTATGTGCTCTGAAACCCAGGTAGCAAAAAAAAAAAAACGTTTGAACGTTTTATAAAGGTTTTTAATCCGTTGTCACAACGTTAATAACCATTTTACAACCTTTAAAAAACGAAGTTTGCTACTTGGGAACGTATGATACGCACTCTACTACAATTCGTCATTGTGAAAAGCCTAATTGAATTCGGGATGTCAAGATTCAAATTTTTTATTTTATCTTACTTTATTTATTTATTTATTTTTAATAATTTATTTCAGTGACTTTCTTATTTTATTTATTTATTTGTTTGAGTTGTGCCACAGCTGTCGCCGTTGAGCGACAAATGACCAGCAGAAAAGCAATGTTTTAATTCTGAAATATAATTACCTGTTGAAGATGTCGACTTCCACTGGGTTTTCAGGCCTCTCTAGAGTCAACATTTTCCAATCAATATCAACAGAGCTCAGCTCTCGTATATCAACGTGAAGCATACAGGGCGGGATCGGATCCAAGTAGGGAAACTCTTCATCACTTTTCTGCGAAATAATATTTATCAGGTCTTCATCCTCCTCCGTTTTTTCTGGACGCAGTTTCATTTCTGGGAGTTTGCGCAGAGCGCTGTGGACTTCTTCCTTCAGTTGAGGTTTCACAGAGAGCATGTCAAGAAACCTCTGCACGACTGGTTCAGCTGCTTGATCGTCCAAATAAGCCATGGCAGATTTTTGAGAGAAAGCTTGTAATAAGTTAACTTATTTAAATCCTAGCATGAAGTGGACTTTTGCTATCAACTGGATTAACTAAATAGTGCTCACATTCGCTCTAAGAAGAATGAGCATGAAGTGAACTTTTGCTATCAACTGGATTAACTAGGTGGTGCTGACCATTCGCTCTAACAAGAATGAGCATGAAGTGGACTTTTGCTATCAACTGGATTAACTAAATGGTGCTCACATTCGCTCTAAGGAGAATGGCAATGAACAGCAGCTCTTCCACATAAAATATTTAATTGATTTTAAGTTGTCAAAAAGGAGCTCAACTGAACGAAATAACGAAGCTCTGTTTTCCCTATCAAAAATTCTATATCCAAGGATTACAATATTCTTAGTTCATAACATTTCGATACATAAAATAGAATTTACGCTAGAATCAATATGAGTAATAATTTTTGTTGCTTTTTGCGACAGAATTTTGTTTTTCTTTTAACACTAGTAACTTATGCTTTAGATAATAATATTTGAGCATGTTGTATAGTTCTTGGTTTGTGCATTTATGATATAAATAGTTATCGTTAACCAAAAATTTCATGCCTATTAATTAGACAATTGAAATTTGTAAAAGATACTGCATAGAGTCTTGTAACTACAAATTACATTTAGCGTTTGACTTATATCTCTAGAAGTGACATTTGGTAGAAATTAGACAAATACATCTTTATAATCATCGCATGTTAAAAATAAGGTCATAAATTTGTTCAGAGGGAAAAAAATGCTCAGAACTGAACTAATAACTTTGCATATGTAATGTTTTTTGGAAATAAAGCCTATTGGCTAAGAGTTCTGTTGCTTTTTGATTCGGTACATCTTCTAGGTGCAATTAACTTTTCTGAAACACAACAGAATTTACGTTCTTTGAAATAGTAATTATTTTTCCAAACGAAACTAATAAGTATTTTTCAAGTAATACTGTCATGTGAACTTAATTATTTGACTGCATCCAGAGAACTTTAGAAATAATAACATTAAAAAAAAGTTTACACCATTAATTTTGAATTCATTGATGATGTTTTAATCCACGTAACTTTAGAAAAAAATATTTCTCTTAAAACAATGTTTCCAAATAATCTGAATTTTTCAGAAAATGAAGACTACATTAATTTTTCTAGTACTTAATTTTTTATTCTAACTACTTAACTTCATTTAACTACTTAATTTTCATTCTAACTGCAATACATTTGAACCACCACCTTCGTTCTTCGGAAATTTCAATTTGCTTTTGAATATATTTGTGAATAAAATTTCAAACGAGAAATAAAAATCAAAAGATGATTTAAAAAAAAAAAAAAAAACAATTATCAATCACCACCAGACTTCTGATTCGATAATAGACAAATCAGCGGATCACTAATCACCACCTGTCAAACACCATTTCTTTCAATTCGAAAAGAAAAAAAAAGAAGTCCTAAAAACGTTCCGAATCATTGCTGCCGAAAGCAGGCGTTAGGAAAAGGATATGAAGCGCGCTCGTTGGATCTTAGCTAGAGTGCTGCATGTGTTGTCAGAAAATTTCTTGTTTCTACGGAAACAAGGCTCGAAAGGGAAAAAAATGACGAGGTGACTTCAAAAGAAATCGATATCAAAGTCAAGTCCAATGACGAAAATCTTTATGGGATATAGAGATAAGGTCTTCAACCTTTTTTTATTATAATTAATTCCGTTATGATTATTATTATTGCTGCTATGATACGATTAATAGGATTATTACTATTCAGGGTATCTGCTCAACCTGGACTTTTCAATTCCATGACTTTCCCTGACTTTCCATGACTTTTGCGAACTATTTTCCATGACTTACTATTTTAACTATTTCATTTGACACTGACATCAAAATAGAGCATAAATATCAATATAGAGTGTAAGACAGTGTACCTTTGCTTTTAAAAAATATTCTTGTTCTCTGCAATGCGAATTAAAAAAATAATTTAACAAAATATATTTGAAAGATCACGTGCAACAATTTTTTGATTAAAAAAATGAGTACCTACAAGGATGTAGCAACATTTAAAAGCCAAAATAACTTAGTATCCCGCAAAACTGCAGTATGAAATATAAAAATGAATAAGCATCACATGCTATAAACAAAAAAAAAAAAAAAAAGGAACACATACTTTGAAACTCTCATACCTAGAACCAGACTTGCACATTTTAAATAAATCCGTCATGAAATTACAATTTAGTTGAAGTATAAGTTTTAACATATTAGCCTCCAAAGCAATGAGAATAAGATGAAATTTCATATTCAAAATTATTATTTTTCAAGACATTTACTTTAAATAAACAAGCAGAAAAAAAAGATTTTGCAGTTTACAATAAAATATATTTAAAAAAAAAAAAAAAAGAACTCTGCTTTGTTTTTGGAAAATTATGCACTTAATATTCTATCTTGCAAAGCAAATGACCAAACATGGCGACTGCGTTTCACAGCAACAGAAGTCCGTTCGCTTTTGAGGTCAAAAAACGATCTTTTCCTACCGACACCTACGATCTTTTCCTACCAGAGTACTCTCCATGACTTTTGGACATTTTTCGCAGAAATCCATGACTTTCCATGACCAATTTCGATCATATTTGAAATCCATGACTTTCCATGACTTTCCATATGCGCGGACACCCTGACTATTACAATTTCTACTGAAATTATTATTACAATAGCCGCCGCTAAAATTAATCACGTTTATTCTCAAAAGTTTTAATTCAATAAAACGGCTGATATAATTAACCATTGATTCAATTAACCGGCATCTACAGCATTACTTAATATTATTCTTTTTGGTTGGGATAAGTGGAACTCCTTTTTGGAAGAGCTCGTTTTTGAAGCCTTGCGCAAAAGTTTTGAAAGAACTTATTTTTAAGTTTTTATTTTATTTTGTCTTAGACATCATCCATATAAATAAAACAGAGCATATGTGTGCAATGAGTTACCGCCCGTAAGCCAGGGCTGAGGCAGAACTGTAGCAAATGCACCCACAGCTCGATCATATAGCATCCTAAGACTGCAGTTTCGCCCTTATTATGGGCTCCTCAGTTAGGAATAGCCAATGATCGAGCCGGAGGCAAAATTCCTCTTATTGTAGCTAAGATAGCCAACAAACTGGTAGATAAAATAAATCTATCTTACCAGCGAGCGTCCGCAAACTATGGTGCGGCTCAACTCGAAATTTGAAGGCTAAAGCTGGGTAATGTGCAATGAGTTACCGCCCGTAAGCCAGGGCTGAGGCAGAACTGTAGCAAATGCACCCACATATGTGTGTGTGTGTTCCTTACACAAATCCACTTACTGGACCAAATTTGGCAGGGAGTTACCAACAGGGATGAGTCGTGGGGGGATCAAACGCCAAAAAGGAACAAAAAATTCGTATTTCAATTTAAGGCCCCATAAAAGCCGTAAAAAGGATTTTTCTACCCGAAATATTATAGTCCAGTCAATCTGCAAAAAAAAAAAAAAAAAAGAGATGAAATCGCAAATCACGATGTAGTTCTGAATTTTTAATATGTTGTTTGGGTCACTTAGGGAAGTGTAAATCTAAGTTTACACCTTTCTAAAACCTGTGTTCGCTGCGAAATTCGCGAAAAACTGCAAAATTTTCGGACATTTTTCAGTTTTTCCTTTATGACTCCTAAACTATGCAACTTTTGGTTATACATGAAAATACCCATTTTAAAGAACACTAAATTTGCAACAATTTAAGCTCAAGTAGAGTTCTGTAGGACGAATAGTTCAGGAGATAACGTACTTCGAAAAATGAAGTTTTTTCTGCGAAAAGTGAAAAAATTATGCTTCGATCATATTTTGGACCAAATATCGACATAAATTCCTATTCTACAGGACAAAAAATGGACATGTAATTACAGAACATTTAATCAGCTTTCATTCAAGCCCAAACAGTAGTCTGTAGGTTCAATATTTTATTGACAATCGCGAAAAATAAATATTTAAAATTTTGAGAAATGAGCAAAATCTTTTCCTAATAAGAGTAGGAGGGCAGTAGACAGTAAAAAAAATGCGTACAAGGGTATAAAAGGGTAACACTGTATTAAAATGTTATTTTAAAAATTAAAAAAAAAAACTTTACAAGTCATTTTCACGCATTTTTTTTTTTTTTTTTTTTTTTATCACGGTTCTTTTTGGCTGTGGTCTTATCATGACTGTTTTCAGATTTTCCCCTATCACTCCTGAACTATGCAAGTTTTGATGATACGTGTACATATCCATTTTGAAGAACTCTAAATTTGCAACAATTTAAGCTTAAGAAGAGTTCTGTAGGTCGAATAGTTTAGGAGATATAGTACTTCAACAATTTGTCATTTTTTGCGAAAAATTAAAAAAACATGCTTCGATCATATTTTGGACCGAATATCAACATAATTCCTATACTATAAGTCAAAAGATAGACATTTAATTACAGTAAGTTTAATCAACTGTTATTTAAGCTTGAAAAGAAATCTGTAGGTTCAATATTTCATTTACAATTGTGGAAAAACAAATATTAGGAAATTGAATTTTTTTTTTTTTTTTGAGAAATGAGAAAAATTGTTTTTTAATAAGAATAGGAGAGCACTGCACAACAGAAAAATGCATAGAGTTGTATAAAAAGGATAACACTGCATTAAAATATTATTTTCATAATTAAAAAAAAAAACCTTACAGGTTAATTTAGCTCGTTTTTCTTTTTTTTCTTTTGTGGGTCTTTATTAGCTGTGGTCTTATAGCTAAGCTGCAGGAAAAGAATGTGGTCTTTGTTCTGCCTCAAGATATTTCTGTATTTTCCTCATCTTCGAGAACTGGAATGGCAAGGAAGTTGTAACAACTCTTTGCGTATTTAAATGAACATCTGGATCCAAAACAAAGACAACCTTCCTTTTCTGCAGCTTCTCAATAAGACCACAGCTAATAAAGACCCACAAAAGAAAAAAAAAACATTCAGCTAAATTAACCTGTAAGGTTTTTTTTAATTATGAAAATAATATTTGAATACACTGTTACCCTTTTTAAACAACTCTATGCATTTTTCTGTTGTGCAGTGCTCTCCTATTCTTATTAGAAAACAATTTTTCTCATTTCTCAAAAAAAAAAAAAAAAAAAATCGATTTCCTAATATGTATTTGTTTTTCCACAATTGTAAATGAAATATTGAGCCTACATATTTCTTTTCAAGCTTAAATGAAAGCTGATTAAACGTACTGTAATTAAATGTCTTTCTTTTGACTTGTAGTATAGAAATTATGTTGATATTTGGTTCAAAATATGATAGAAGCATATTTATTTCATTTTTCGCAAAAAATGACAAATTGTTGCCATTTTTGCCTAAACTATTCGTCCTACAGAACTCCACTTGAGCTTAAATTGTTGCAAATTTAGTGTTCTTCAAAATGGGTATGCACACGTATCAACAAAAGTTGCATAGTTTAAGAGCGATAGAGGAAAATCTGAAAAAAAGTCAGGATAAAACCACAGCCGTCAAGAATCATCATAAAAATAGCCAAAAAATGAGTGAAAATGACCTGGTTTTTTTTTTTTTTTTTGAATTTTTAAAATAATATTTTAATATAGTGTTACCCTTTTAATACCATTCTATGCATTTTTTTCCCTTTTTTTTTTGCCCTTCTATTCTTATAAGTAGGGATGCACCGATTAATCGGCAATACCGATTAATCGGCCATAATCGGCCACCTTACCGATTATTAATAATCGGCAAAATCTTGCCGATTAATCGGCAAAAAAAAATATTTTTTTAATATTACTTTTTAAAGTATACCTTCACCAAGAATCTATGATAAACAGTTGTGTAACAGTAAATAAATGTAATTTTCTAGAATAACATGCAGTATGAAAGTGAACAAAGTAAAAACAAAATAAATACTCCATACAACGCGTAAAACTGATTGGAAAAAAAAAGGATGATTGGAAAAAAATTTTGACAACATTGCAGCATTTTTGCAATATTGTCAAAATGTGTGTCATTACTTTTCTCCTTAGCTTAATGCTTTTAGATACGCTCTAATTTTCAAAGAATTAAAGACTTGAAATAAATAGCAACTTATAATTGAAAAATTAATTTTAAATTAAGAAGTCCCCTAAATTATAGTGCTCACCACACACACAGCTCCCCCCTATTTTTTTTAAATAGTTTTCATATCTAGGCTCTTAATGCTATTTTATTCACAAAAATATTATGATTGGTTCAAAGAAATTTGACAAACTTTTGATATTATGAATTTTTAGAAAATTAGAAAAATGGAGAAAAACAAATCTTCTCTCATTAAGAAATAAGTAGCTATTTCTGAAATCCGAATTACAAAAGAAAGGGGGAAAACAGTGAGGGCGAGTTCTGTAATATTAAAAAAAAAATAATCTTAATAAATAATCGGCTCTACCGATTAATCGGCCGATTATCATTAGCCGATTAATCGGTAATCGGTAATCGGCCAATTTGCTTATCGGTGCATCCCTACTTATAAGGAAACGATTTTGCTCATTTCTCAAAATTTTAAATATTTATTTTTCGCGATTGCAAATGAAATATTGAGCCAACAGACTACTGTTTGGGCTTGAATGAAAGCTGATTAAATGTACTGTAATTGCATATGAATTTTTTGTCTTGTAGAATAGGAATTTATGTCGATATTTGGTCCAAATCCAAAATATGAACAAAGCATAATTTTTTCACTTTTCGCAAAAAAAACTCCATTTTTCGAAGTACGATATCTCCTGAACCAACAGAACTCTACTTGAGCTTAAATTGTTGCAAATTTAGTGTTCGTTAAAATGGGTATTCTCATGTATAGTGAAAAGTTGCATAGTTTAGGAGTTATAAAGGAAAAACTGAAAAATGTCCGAAATTTCGCAGTTTTTCGCGAGTTTCGCAGCAAGCACAGGTTTTAGAAAGGTGTTAGCTTAGATTTACACTACCCTAAGGGACCCGAATAACGTATTAAAAATTCAGAACTACATCGCGATTTGCGATTTTAATGTCTAATTTGACTGGACCATCTTCTGGATTTCGGTCTCATTCGGAATGATCGGAAAAATACATTCAAAGAAGATTGCCTTCCCAAGATTTCGGAACTTGCAAATTGATATCTTACCAGGAAAAAAGATATAGGCTTTTTTAAGTTTAGAAACCTAAATTTTAAATTTGAAAGTCGTCTGAAGTGCACAAGAGTGAAAAATTAATTAGTGTGAAAAAAAATCCTTGACAAGAAAAAGTTGAATAAATATGTTGCCATTTTTTTCCTTTCAGGCTAAAAATAATAATAATTTCTTGCATTTGCTTTCACACTTTTCCTGTAACGGGTAGATTTAAAAACTTTTCAACGATTTTTCGTACTGCGTGCCGGCAAAATTTGATCGCCTTTAATCTAATCGGGACTTTTAGGCACGCGTCACTTGCCAAAACTTTTATTCTCAAGGTATACCGTGCAAAGCCAGGCAACGCAGCTAGTTATTAATACACAGAAGTTTATCATTATTTTTTTTAATAATGCTTAACATTTTCTTAACGATTTGTGCTTTTTAAATTAGAAGAGGTAAGTGGGTCACCTCTTCCTTTTATTTAAATGTAAATCAAGCCTATCTAAAAAGTAGCGTACATGGGTCTTACTTGATAATGTAAGTACATTTCTAGAATGATATTTTTTTTTGTAAATGCAACCACATATGAAGTATCTATTGACATTGAAATTCGTTTGATGGAAAATTATAAAACAAAAAAGAAAACTATTACTTCCGTGAATTTAATGAAAGCCTATAAGGATATATTTTACTTTTACATATAAAACTGTTGAATAAACATAATACACTTGATTAAGACCAATTTTGGTAAATTAGCAAAAACATTTTCAGTTGAAAAAGTGGTTGGAAACACTAAATGGTATTATGTCTATTTAAAATTGTCTGAGGGAGAATCATTATCACGTTATCCTCAGTGTTAATTCCAACATCAACTGCATTACGAGTCATTCCATGGTGACTAAGTGAAAGCTAACATTTGCAGCTGATATTTTGAACGTTTATTTGAAAGCTTAAATTATAAAGAATAATTTGTGGTCGAATTGGTAGATTTAAGATGGAGACAGTGGCATACGTGTCATTTCTACCAAGAATTTAATCTCAAAAACAAAATTAATTTCAGCAATTAAAATGTGATTAATCATTTGAAGAAAATAAAGCTGAGCTAAATGGATGAAATAAAGCTGAATCCTAAAATAAATAGAATTACTTTGTAAAATGTAAGTAGTAGCATATGCAAAAAATAGGCCATTTTCTTTATTTCAGTCACAAGAAATGCTCTTGGAGTAAAAAGAAAACAGAGGCGTACGCTGTGAATTATATGATTTTAATTAAATTTTAAGGAATCTAGGACGAATTACGAAAAAAACAGACGGATTTATCAGGCAAACTATCAGTATGCAGACTAATTTTGTACCAATTTTTATAATCATACGTTGTGCAGACTTAGCAATAGAGCGTTTGACTCGCAAGCTATAACACCATCAAAAATTAATTTTATATATATTAGATACTTTGTGCAAAATTAATCTCCACCAAAACAATCCCGCTGCAAAAAAATCTTTTCCGCAAAAAAAGAGCGTCTTCATTCTAGATTCCAAAACCGTCATCCTTAGAAAGTTATAATATCTAGTTTACCTGCAATTGATTCCTAACTTATCTTCATCCGAAGATAAGTTTGGAATCAATTGAAAGGTTCCATCCGAACAGAAGCGTATAACAAAGCGAATTACTAATAAAAATATTTTTTCAAAACAAAATAGAACCGACTTCAAAGTACACCTGAAAATTGCTCTAAAAAACAAAAAATAATTTTATTCCTTGAACACCATCGGTACTCATCTTAAGCATTAGTTTCAAAGTCGGCACAAAAGCAATGGGTAAAATCATACGTAACCATTCTTTGTGTACATTTTTTCAGAAAAAACACTACAAATTGAGAACGAAACATTTATACTGTTTTATTTTGCCGCTTTATATTTATATTTGTAATTGAGTTATGATTATGTACAGTTTTACGCTGATTCCAAAAACGTATGCTTAAAAGGAGTATCGATAGTGTTCAAGGAATAAATTTTTTTTCCCCTTTTTAGAGCAACTTTCAGCTGCACTTTGAAATCGATTCTACTTTGTTTTTTAAAAATATTTTTATTTTATTCTTTTTAGTGTAAATATATTTCAAAAATAGAACGTTGCCATCTCAACATTTCATGTCATTGTTCCATATAAATGTTTTACATTAAAAATATACATACTGTCAGCCCGTTTAATTGGGTAACAGATAAACAAATACTCCACTTATAAGAATAAATATCTCGGAACCCAGTATTGCCATGCCATAGACGCAATGTTAGCGGTCCCCGCCTAGCTGAATACCTTGTTGAATCGAATAATATTTCTTGGAACCGATAGTAATTAATTTAAGCAAGGGCCGACAGTATATATGACAGTATGTATCAACGTTTCTAAAAGCTTAAGTAATTGGAACTAAAAACTAATCTTTGTTACTTTCTGGGATGTATTTGTATACTAATTTAATTAAAACATATAAATATTAACCGTATCTCAAACTACCTTATGTTTCAAAACAATACAAGTTGGTTGTGATAAGAAATCATATTTTCTTAGCCCTTTGGCCCCGTTATCTATTATTGACATTAGATAAAGATAAATATACCACAGAAAGAGCAGTTATGGTAATGAATTTCATGTTTGCTTCAGGGAAGCCAATTAATGTTACTGTTTAATATCAACCACGTTTTTATTTTGCAATGGGTCTCATATATAATCATTTATTAAGCAAATTTCCTGAAATTTGCTGTTTTTTAAGTGTATAATTTTTTTTCTAAACAACTAATATGGTCAATCAAAGGTATGAGACCTAAGTTAAACGATTTCCCATCCATTAAAAAAAGAATCGTTGAAATTGGTTCACTAGGTCATATGCTTTGAGCTAACAAACAAACAAAAAAAAAAAAAAAAAAAAAAAACATACATACACTTCAACTTGAGGACCTCTGTACCTTTGTCTATGCAAATTTGATCATAATGATAACAATATGGTGAAAAGTAAAAGAAAACTTGTATTTTTATCCTTTAAAAGCAAAATAATGCCACTACTAAAATCACCAAGTCCTTGAATATTTTTTTAAAACACTACCATTTTGTCTCTCAAATTTCATTCAAGGAAACTTTTTTTTTGCCTTGGTCTAACACAGTTATCATAAATGTAATATCAAAAACTAAAAATATTAAGTACAAACAATTTTATTTCACGTTAGATTTAGCTTTCAAACTGTTAAAATTTAATTGTCACATTTACAAGTATTAGAATGACTTAACATTTTGTTTGGCAACAAAAATAAACAGCATATGTTTTCTACAAGAATTGCATTAGACAATGCAACAGTGTTTCTGCAAGAAAAATATTGCAAAGTTGTGCTTTCGATGCTAAATGAGTTAAATTATTACTTAGCCTATTTATTTTTACAAGAACAGAGCTCAAACGAGCATTGGAGCTAAAATAACACTTAGTACCAGATCACCCGTGTGATACAGGGTCATGTTTAAATTTTCCAGTAATTTTCACCCATATGCATTAAAAGTTTTTTTTTTTTTTTTCATTATTATTGTCTGCTTTTAAATGGAAAGCTGGCTACGTTATTTAAACTTCTTCTTTTCTGGCCAAACAAAAAATCAAAATTAAAACATTACAAACAATGATTGAAATTAAGATCATGTAACACAAATTTTTTTAGGTTGGGATGCCGTAAGGGATAATGATAACAGATATCAGACATGCTGATGATTCTTAGAAAATCAGTTTACAACTTTAGACATTCATTAACATAATAATTATGTCGCATCATGCTAAAAAGAGTCAAAGTGCTTGTAAATAAATTTATTACAAATTAAAAAAATATGTACATTCATAATGGAAATCTGGTTCAAGAAATACATCAGTCACTTTGGCTTGGGATTTCACCAAAAAACGTCATTCATTCTTAAAACCATAGTAACAAGAAATTAGTAGTTTCACAAATTAAACAAATAATACTAGCACAAAAATTGGCGGATTCACGGGTTCCAGAATCATCCGGAACCCTTACCGACCTCATCCGCCAGGCATAGGTGTTGGTGGACCAGCTGGAAAAGAATATTAATGGTATAAACAGCATGTTGACATTATAATCAACATGTACATTGTAAATTGTATTATAATCAACATGTACTTTTTAAAATTGGTTTTTGTACAGAACACAAAATAAGCTTTCTAACTAAATAAGAGAAAAAAGCACAAACAAAAGAGTTAAAATGATTTGAAAACTAAATAATATAATTCAAAATTTTACAGGAGTAACTTCTCAGAAATAGAAGAAAAAAAGAGCAGGGAAAACAGGTTTATTCTCTGATTTTGAACATAAATATAAAACTCCAATTAAAAAATACCTAATCATTCAATGAAAGTAAAATAAATAGCTTACTGGTCATTTTTCTAGTTTATTTGTAAGATTAGTTTTGTAAGTTGTTTAGACAACTCCATACACAATACCGTCGCCTCAAGCAACAGTAAGACATCTAAGACTCAAAGGTATGTAATATTCCCAGCTGTTGATTTGAGATGACAAAATACTCAAAAGTATTTGGAGACTTTCAAAAACACTTTTTTTTTTTTTTTAATTTCTCGAGAAATATCAGACTAATTACTCTGCAACTTTCGTCAGCTAGAAGAGAGGTTCTCTATGTGGGTTGAAGGTAGAATTTCAAGTAGGCACAGGTGCACATAACTAAACTAAAAAACTATTGCTTACTTAATTTTGAGATCACATATAAATATTAAATAACATTGTAACAGTTCATTAGTTGTTTTTTTTTGTAATTAACTGGTGTTGCAGATTAATTGCAGATTAAAATTTTACCTAGATCCTAGATTAGTTCAAATTGGACCCAATCAGAATAATGTAATGTGATCTGCAGTCCCTATATCAGACGATAAGTGTCTGGTGAGGTTTTTAGGTCTAGTACTTCTGTCACACTGACAGGTTATTTAAGTGAGTTTGAAAGTGGTGCAATAGTTGGTGCATGAGAGATGACCAAAACATCTCTGATATTTCCATACATTCAGATTTTCTCATACAGTCATCTCTCAAGTGCATCATAAACACAAGAAACACTATAAAACATTGAATTTCAGACAACACAGTGACTGGAAAAAAGTTGGGAAAAGAAGTGACTAAAGATGGTTGACAAGAATAATTGAAGATGAGAGGAAATAGATTTTCCTTCAAATTGCTGCAGAATTCAATGCTGCAACCAGGGCCAGGGCTCAAATTATTCAATGAACCATCAGAGATTTGGGCTTTCAGAGCCAAAGACTTTATCATGCACCATTAACTCAATGACACAAAATTTAAAACCTTGCCAATATCGCCACAGAACTGTTGACGACTGAAAACATTGCCTGGTCTAAAGAGTCTCAATTCCTATTATATCAGGCAGCTAGACCTGTGCAAATATCTGTACCTCAGAACCAGACTAACGTAAGTCCACTTTCGTCATTTTTCAGTAGAAGGGAAAAACGATGTATTCGACAATCGTTTTTCCCCTCTACCGAAAAAAGACGAAAGTGGACTTACGTTAGTCTGGTTCTGAGGTACAGATATGAAGACAACCTTATGAATTCATGGATGCAAAAAAGGTTCAAAGACCTTTGGAGTCTGTCATGGTGGAGATTTTCAAGAGAGAAGCCAGGTCAGTTGGCATAATATTGTCTCCTGATATGCCTGGAAACTAACGTGACAGAAAACAAACATGCAGACATTCTATACGACCACCTGCAGATATTCATGTTCATTGTACAATGCACATGACAATGGACAAGGACAATTCCAGCAGGGACAATAAATGACTCCACAAATCAGAAGCTGTTAGAGAAAGGCTATAGAAGCACTTTTCTAACTTTAAAATCCTACGTTGACTAGCACTACCCTCAGGCCTGAATGTTATTGAGCATATTTGGCGATGCCTTGAAACATACTTTTCAGGGGAGAGAACCATCCTCTTGCACTACTATTGTTTCGCTACCTACATTATTACCTACAGAATTGCTCTATACATGAGTAAAGTTCAATCTATGTCATGATAAGGCAGTTCTGCCCTTTTGTGGCGGTGCATTGCAATATTAGTAAGGTAGACCAGTTATTTTGGCTTTTCAGTGTAGTTTTTTGGTTAAAATAAAGTTATGAGTTGTAATATTAAATTTTGTGAGCAAAATTACCTACACTTTTGTCAAATGACCAACTTAAATTTCTGATTGTATTAGTATTGACCACAGAGAAAAAGGTCGACCTCAATTCAGGGCTAAAATGAACGAGTAGAGCCTGAAAGGGTAACCCTGATATAAAGAGTTATGTATGCTTCAGTGCTACAGTTTATACTTTACAATAAAAATTATAGCATGTATGCATTCAGGGGGCCAAGTAATTATCATTAGGGATTAATAAATGCACAATGATTAGTCTAATTGTTTTCACAGCCCTTTGCTGGTCACTTACTTTTCATTTGTATTTGATTACTGGTCAGAAAAAAAAAGTTCCTTTCTGGTAGTTAACTACAACTATAATTACTTTATTATGAATATGGTGAACTATAGCTATACTTTTACTCAAGTTAACTACAACTATAATATTTCATTACAAATATGGTTAATGTCAGCTATTTTTTTTTTTTTTTTTTCAAATTGGCTACTTTCAAAATGTAACTGCTACTGAACAGTCTTCAGGACATGAATTTCATTCGAAGAACAACGAAGAAAGTATTTAAAAAAAGCGCTGTTTGCGAAAATGAGCTTGCAAAAAGTCGGATATTGTTAACAGCAAAAATTGTATTAGTTAAAAATTACTGGTAGAAGTAACTGAAGAGCCAAAACAGAAGAAACAGGAAAACAGTCAGCTTATTTTATTTGTTCAGCATGATTCTTATAACACTTCATGACCCAACTAAGGCGATACAACATTCATTACAGCAAAATGTAACATGTCGGAAAACTTTGCAGAAATCACGAGAGGAATTCCTTAAACTGATGATGTCAAAAATTAAAAACTTTAAAATTTTAAATTCCACATAGAGACAATTTTTTTTTTTTTTTTTTTTGCTTTGTTTATGGGACTATGCATGTTATTATAAATAACATACAATTTTTAGACTACATGAGTGTTTTAGTTTTGAATTTTATTTAAGACTAAAAAAAATAATTAAATTGAATACATAAATATGTAATTAAGTAGTATAGAGTGAAACCATCAATTTGTAATTTTGTGTTTTGTATCTCCGCATTTTCTTCTAATGTCTTTGCTTTCCTGTAAAGTCTGGTAACGTGAAGCCAACCTTTTTTTTTGACGATGTATTTAAGCGGTTAAACTTCTAAATATAAAGAAAACGGGAACACCAAATAACAAAATGATTCAGTTTCTGTTAAGTCAACACACATCAATAAGTTATTAAGCATTTTGCATACCTATTGAATCAAAAGTAGAGAAGCCTCCTCTTCTTGGTGGCCTCGGGGGACTGTAAAAATTAAACAATCTTATAAATAAAGCAAAAATATACATCAGTAATTCCACATAAATTTTAAAAGAAACATAAGTAATGATAACAAGTATTTGATGTCTAAAGTATCAACTGCATGGAAAATTTATAGCAATATTTCAACAAAAAACATTTTAGGATTGGTAAAATACCAATTGCATGGCTCATTTGTAGCATTATTTTAATAAAACACATTTTGGGACTGGTCAGCAGTTCTTAAACATGATCCTAAATTTATAAAATCAAGCGTCAACTGTTTTTTATCAGATGATGTGTTGCACATTTGTTCAGGGCTTGCAGTAGACTTTTTCAAAATTTTAGGGGAATTTTAGGAACATTTTAAGAAAAATTTAGGAAAATTTTAGGGGTAATTTACGAAATTTTGTCTGACTACAAATAGTTCCCTTATTATCGCACTCAACAAACAAAACTGAAAATGCATTGTATTTATTATAGCATAAATTACAACATTCAAATACTTCCAAAAAAAAAAGAAGAAATAATGCTTTAACGTTACATAACATGTTCATAAGACAGAAGGTACTTTAACTTGCAGCCGTGTTTCAAAACTTTTCAGTTTTAAAGGTATGCATACTGAGTTTTAAATGTTAAGTGTAAAATGTTCTGCATATATCATTAAGTAATGCCACAGCTTTATAAATTCTATTAGCTGCGCTTAAGGCATTTTGATTTCAAAGTTTCAAGATTATCTAAAAAAACCTGCTTGTTAATATTTTTCGTCAGTTTCTTAATTACGAGAAAAGTTTCCTATACATAAAGTTCTTCAGACCCACAACAATCATTTGATGTGAAACCAGTAACGTAATATATATGTATTGTCAAAAGCCCACGTGTGTTTGCTTTTCAACTCTGCTTCCCTTTCTCCTTATACTAAGAGTATTATCATATTTGAAGGAGCGTAAACATTTCTGAATACCAAATTAAGCTGAGGCTACAGTTTTATATTTGCTACCTTAAACTCTCAATAAATAAGACATTTCGCATTTTTAAAAGCAGAAAAAGTGTGCAACTGGTGAAGAAAAACTTTTGAGCAAATATTTTAAGAAACTGTAGAAATAATATATAATTGACATAATAATCCTAATTTTTAATAGAATATGAGAAGAAATCATTGGCTTACTACAACCCACATCTTTTATAACACTTGCCTAAGTTGACTAGATCTGTTGGATTCCTTGATTCCTGAATTCTAATGCTATCCCAAACATCTTTATCAACATTTTAAATCTATTAAATTTTTCAAAATCTTTTTTGAACCAAAAACAAAATTTAACAAGAACTAAGCGACTTTTTAAGAATGCTCATGGTTTGAATTGATTCAGATGCAACAGGACTCGCATTTTTGAGTCGATTGACATTAAATGACGAGCCTACAAATAACCTATAAACAAGAGGAAATTAAACAAGGTTCAAACTAATGGTAAGAATAAAATTATCGATATCCAAGCGGTGAATTTACACAGTAAACTAAAATGAACGAGTTTTATAGAAGCGGATGCAAACAGATTGCGAAATTCGCAAAATATCGAGCTTAGGTGCGCAAGAAACAGCTCTGAGTCGAAAAATTTCACAGGCAGGTTATGTTTCATTCAAGTAGAGTTGTGAAACAGCTGTTTTAACGATTAAAGAGTTCGTTTTTAAGAGAAAGAATTTTAAGTTTGTCCCAAGATTAGGAATAGTGTAAAGAATGCGTTTTTTTAAGAATTATTTTGTAAAATGACTATCTATCACATTAAATATCAAGGAAAAAGTTCGTTTTTGGCTACAAAATACTTTCAGAAAAGTATTTTAAATTCCCCCAAAGAGGTTCTGTTAATTTTCTAATTTTTTTTAGGAATGTCACAAAATTTTAGTACAATTTTAGGAATTTTAGGAGGTTTGAAATTTTTTAGGAAATTTAGGAATTTTAGGGGGAATGCGAGCCCTGTTTGTTTAACATTGAATAAAGAAGAATTGGTATCAGATTAGTATTCTTGTTTTATTAATCTGTAAGCCCTTTCATTATTATAATTATTATTATTTGTACATACCATTTTAAAAACATCTAATGTCAATGTTCAGCTCTCACAAATAAAAGTATTCTAAATTCTTAGTAATTTAGAAAAAGTCATTATTTCATGTTCAAAACTGCTCAAAAAGTTGCGAGAGGAACTTAATTAAAGTACGCAAAAGAACTAGTTTTAGAGACGTAAATCCAATAATTTGCCTTAAAAATCCAATATTTCTGCTCTGAGTGATTTTATAAAAGAAATATCTTGAGTTTTCAGTTATTAGTACCATGAATCTCGAAAACAAATATGATTTTTCAATACTGAATCTTTTTTTTTTTTTTCAAATTAACATCAATGAAATTTTACTTTTTAAATTCTTAAAAACCTTATTTCAAAATTATTGTATTATTATGATGGGAAAAGAGCGCTACTGTCTATGGTATCTAATATATAGAATTATATAGAAAATTATTCAGCACTCTGCATGAT
The DNA here is from genome assembly GCA_038373865.1 of Uloborus plumipes. Lineage (NCBI taxonomy): Eukaryota > Metazoa > Arthropoda > Arachnida > Araneae > Uloboridae > Uloborus > Uloborus plumipes. Next base: position 13,294 of record JAXGGA010011893.1, on the reverse strand, counting down.
TTTTATGTAGTGGGTCTGTAATTAATGGGCACACACTATAACATTATTATAGAATATGTCAGTATTTACTTAAAATATGAACAGCAGTTGTATCTCTAAGTTTATAAAAAGCTTGGTCATTGTCCACATCATTGAATTGCCCACAGATACTGATTTATTTATTTGTTTTTTTTTTTTTTAAAGATAGACCTAATAACTACAGTATTAGTATTTTTAATAATACACCAAATCTCAATTATGACTATTTTTCATTACTTGATTTTGTTATCTTAAACACTGAAACTAAATTACTCTAAATAATTAATGCTGAAAATTAAGTGCATATAAATGTAAATAAATAACTTTACTACACATTTAAAATACTGACTACTTTTATTTTCATGATTTAAATCAATTTGAATACCGTACTTAACTTAAGGGGTTACAGTACCTCAAAAATGACCAAAAGACCAAAACATTTTTTATTGCTTATTTCAAAAGTAAAAGTTATTTAAAACACTCGGAAAAAAATAGCATTGTTCTAGCTAAATTATTTAAAAAGTTATGAGTGACTTTAGGGCATGCATGCTATGTGTTCTAATGGAGAAGCCAAACTTTAAAGTGCTTTTTCTCGGTGATCAGTTTTTAGTGTTTCTATGTTACTGGAAATGCTAAGGAATTTTTTTTGTTAAAGATATAACTTTAAAGCAATATTTTTTGCACTCAGGATAATATATTTAACAAAACTGTGCATTGAATAAGCGTTTTATAAATTACAAAAATTTTTAGAGTTTGTTAAACCTCGAAGAACAAAATTTTCTAAGAATTTTTTACATAAAAGGTCACAAAATATTTTCTAATCAAAATATAAGAAAATTAATGCACAGATTTGTTGAGGTAATCCTTGTGATAATTTCACAAAAAGAAATTTTGAAATTAGTGCAGAAACAAAAAAGCCTTAGGGTTTTTAAAAAATTGAAATTTTCTTACATTTTTCAAATTTTCAAAAAAAGTTTTCAAAATTTTTAATGTTTGACGATAAATTATTGATTGTTAAACAAGTGCAGAAACAAATATTTCAAAGAATTAACTTTTTCACTTAAATTAAAGAAATTTGTTAAAAAGGTACTGTAACCCCTTAAAGTTACAAAATCTGCTGAAAATTTAATTAAACAATTCTATCTTTTAAAGAAACAAGACAGTTGGAGCAAAAGTTGAAGCAACTTCAGCCTTTTAAATCCTGCTTTTCTCATTATGCATAAAAGTATTTTGCAGTTTACTACTTGTTAGGGACATTCATTTCATTTCATTTCATTTCATTTCACACTCCAGGGTCCCCCGTACCTACCACAGCTTCGTGGTTTAACCGGGATAGGGCCCTGAAGAGCGCTCTATTCATAATTTTGAACCAGAACCTAGGGTCGAGCAAACCCTAGGTTCTAGCACCCCCAGAGGTATTGTTTCACTTGGAGGACTTTGTGACCACGACATTTTTAACGCCTCCCAGCCACCATTAATCAAGGCGGTGGATCTTTGATCGGCTGGGATCGAACCCGGGTCCCTCCGGACATGAGTCCGACGCCTTACCGATCGGGCCACCACGGCCCAATTGTTAGGGACAAGACTGCAGGTATTTTTTTTTTAACTTGTGTGTTTAACTACTTATATAATAATTACTGCTTTTCAGAACTTGATTTCTACTAAGACAGTTAAGCTTTCACATTTTTCTGCATTAACATTTGCATAGCTTTTAGTATTACCTTATAAAATTAGAAGCTTTTTTGAAGATATTCATTTTATATAGTTTTGTTTTCAACGTCTAGTTCTTGTTTGACACCGAAATTGGATAAAATGACAAAATAATTGAAGACAACCAAACTTTCTGCTGTGTCTACTTCAATGTAGTGATTCATGAGATATTTATTAGAGAATTAATTATTTATAAAAAACTCTAACGGGGCAGAGTTATTAATGGCAAAAATTCAAATGCATAAGAAACAAATTTTACTTTATGTCTCAAAATTATATGCTAGCAAGATAGCATTTATTAAAGGAGGCTTAACATTAACACGAAATTTCCTTTTAATTTTCCGTAAAAAATATTTCTTTTTTATAGCATAAAAACTACATATTTTAAATACAAATCAAATAAAAAAAATGTATGAATAAATGATTTTTTTTAACCAAAGTATTTTCTCTCGGTTAATAAATATTAAAATTGTTAACTTTAAAAATTATCAAGCTTGAAAATAAAAAAGGCAATCTACAGAAAATACAGCCTTTGTATAAGTAAGTTTGGGGATTGCCGTTTTTTAGATAAATAGAATATAAAATCTAACACTGTAAACAAGGTAATTAGTAGACTGCTTTAAAGAAAAAAATAATGCTACAAAGAAATAACTTACCCTCCTCCATAATATGAATTGGATCTTGAAGAGCTAGCATTATTTCCAGCACTTAACAAAGGCTATTAAAAAAGTATAAATACGAATTAATAAGTACTAAAGACTTATTTAGAGCACATGAGTTATTATTAAAAAAAAGAAAACATTTTACAAGAAAAGAAATTATGAAGTATAAAACTATTACACGACAAGAAAACTTTTCTTTTAAAAAATAATTTAAATTACATTTTTTTGGAAAATTTTCACAAGCTTAAATTTGAACAAAAAAGATTTTCCAGCGAAATACTTGCCTGGCTATAGAACTATTTTTTACATTGATGTATTAATAGCTGACCAGTATTTTTCTAGATAGGAATACTTAATTCAAACATTAGAAAATTTGATGAAAGGGAGTAAAAGTAACATTGCTTATGTTCTGACAGCAAACATTGCCAAAGATACACATCAAAAGCTCTTTTTATCAGGATGAGTTTCTGACAAAGAACAAGTTTTAAAATATTTTTTATTTTGCTATTTTCCAAGTGTTTTAACTTTTTGAGAAATGATAAATGTTTAGCATTAGGGATATGGGAGAGATTTAAACTTCTTTGTCTGAAACTAAAAATTACTTTTTATACAAAAAACTGGGAAAATATGAAAGACTTTGAAAATTTCTTTAGATTTTCAAGAAATATAGAGAAAAGGATTAGAATTTATTTTTTTTTAAAAAGAAGAATTTAAAACTTTAACAGCATTAAAAAAAATTAAAATTTTAGTGCAAGATTTAAAAAATGAATAGAGTTAATTAGGAAATATCAACACAAAGCAGTATACAATACAATGGCCCCACCCCATTGGTTTTTTATTTGTGTCAGAATAAGAATTTATCTAAACACAAGAATTGACAATATTACTTGTTGTTTAAAAATGATACTTACATCTATTAAGCTTTTGAAACTGAAAAGAAATAAAGAAAATTAAAACACTTTGTAACACTTAATTAGATTACATTTTAATGCAAAGACAATAATGACAGGGATACAGAAATAAATCAAAGGAGAAATTTTGAACGAAAAATATCAAAAACCTGTTTTCATTACATGCACTAAAGTTATTTCTTCAAGTTCAAACGACATCACATGCATGCTCAGAATTCCTTTCTATCCAGAATATTACTTATGCTACTCCCAATTTTTGTGTTCACACTTCAATAATGAACCCTGAAAAAACCTGAAGCTATATCTGTTCTAGTGCTTTATGCCTAATTTTCTACATTTTCCATGGAAGAGCCGCTTGGAGTAACTGGGTGTAATTCCATAGCATTGGGATAGATTGATGCCAGATTCTAAGCTCTGTTCAAGTCTATACTGTCTTCTTAACCTAAAACGCAGTATGTCCATATTTTGCCCATTTGTAGTTAATTTAATTTCTAGGTTTAATATGACGATACAGTGATATACCGTTACAACAAACTCCAAGGGACCTATAAAATATTTTGTTGTAACGGAATCATCTTAAAAACTTTCTTTAATTTTTTAAAAGTGTTAATTTTGCAAATCAATGCTCAGATATAATTAAATCTCCCGTTTCCAAGATAGAAAGTGAACAAGTCACAAAACCAAGTGATGTACTTCAGTAGAACCTCAATATATTTCATGAATATTCAACAAGCAACCAAAAAAACTGCTATATGAATTCATTTTGAAAGAAAACTTCTTCAGCTGTTTGAGTATGGGAAGAATAAAATCAAGTGCAAAATCTATTAAGAGCCTAAAGAAAATATAGCATTAAAGTTTAACATTTGGCTGAATATTTTAAATCTGTTTAGTGATACAATAACAATAATAAAGCAATAAAATTAGCTGGAAGGGTGAAACTGAGCAGGGTCGCAACCCTGAAAACTGTTACACACATTTAGAATAAGGGAAACAGGTGCATAGTGAAAAAAGTTCAAAGGAATCTATTTCCTTCTTCCAAAATTAGAGTTTTTAATTGTTAGTTATTTATGTTATGCACCTTATGCATAAAAAAACTTTTCTCAGCCCTTTTTCAGAAAAAAAAAAAACATCCTAAATAGTTATTTCACATTTCACTTCACACACTCCAGGGCCCCCCGTACTTACCACAACTCGTGGTTTAACCAGGATAGGGCCCTGAAGGGCGCTCTGTTCTTTTTTAACCAGAACCAAGGGTCGAGCAAACCCTTGGCCCAGCACCCCCAGAGGTATCGTTTCACTTGGAGGACTTCGTAACTACAATATTTTTAACGTCCCCAATCACCATTAATCAAAACGGTGGATCTTTGTTTGGCTAGGATCGAACCTGCGTCCCTCCGGTCACGAGTCCGATGCCTTACCGATCGGGCTACCACGGCCCTCCTAAATAGTTACTAGAGAAGAATAATAATTAATAATACTTTCATTATGTTTCATTTTGGAGTATTAACATATAATCTTCCATTACTGAATTACGACAAACTTTTCAAAAATTTTACTTAGACATTTGAGGGAATTGTCAAGTGAAAAACACAATATATTTTTGGGATGTTGTTCAAAACCCTGAATTCTATGATTTATCAATAATGAAGAAAAACAAAAACTCTGGGACAGAGCTTGAAAAAAGTTAACACTTGAACAGTGCAACTATAACAATACAAAAAAGCACTAAAAGTAATTAAAACAGCACAAAAAATTACTTTGACTTACTATAAATATACAACACCAAAAATGTTCCAGAACATATTTGACAATTTATTTACACTCCATGAAGAGCCTGATGAAACTGTCCCTCCTGAAAAATCAGAATATAAATAAAAATGTAAGCCATATAATCACTATAATATAAATCCATGAATTCATGATACTTAAGGCACTGTTTTAGAAAATTTCTTAACAATTCTCTTTAAGATATGGAAATCATTATTAGCCTACTTGAGAGTTGTAAATAGCTATTTTAATGTGTAAAGTAAATGTTTCTCATAAGGATTACAAATTCTTTCAAAAAAATTGCAGGATATGGCTTTTCAAATTTTATGAGCCTTTCGGTATAATTTGCTGACTGCGCTGGTGTAGCGGATATTTTTGGAAAGATGGGGAAATAGAATTCTCACAAGATTTCCTTTTTATAAAAAATTTAAATCAATTTTAGGTGTCATTCTGGAAATTTTACCAAAAATGAAAATTTAAAAACACAATACTAGCCTCGTTTACAGATTTCAAATTTGGCGAAATTCTACACATTTTCTACAGATATAAATTTTCTGTAAATGGCTCAACACTCGACATTTTTGCAGTAAAAAAGAGTATGATACGGCCTGTGTTCACCAATCATTATCATACCATTAGGGTTGATCATTTTACCAGCAAAATGGAATTTTTGTCAAGACAATAGTAAAAACTGGAAAAAACCTGGTAAAAACCAGTAAATATGAAAAAAACTGGCAAAAATTGCTGGATTTAAAAAAAATATACTAAGAAACAGGACCAGCCAATTTGGGCCCAGAGCCTGCTGCTGGTCACCACATTTGTATTTGTATTTGTATTACAATTTTGCAAATAATATAATTGAGAATTAAAGTAGAAAAATAATTCAGAATTTCATCTATATTAAATCAAAGGGAAAATATTTTTCCCTAATTCTTGAAGGGAAATAAAACGTATTGATTGAAAAGAATATTTCAAAACTTGTTTTTGCTATTCAGTTTTGAAAAAACAAAAATGTATACCAATTCTAGTATAGACAATTGATTTGAATTTGATGAGTCTCCTATTTTATGAAATTTTCATTACTGGTTACCTCTTGCTTAATATGAGTTAAACTATGATTTCATCTCATCATCTCAGAGCACAAAGAGACATTTTAGCCTCAGAACAGTAGTAAGATATAGCTACGCGTGTCATATTGTGGGGTCAGTAGGAGAAAATTGCCCTCCCCCCTCTGATTTAGGGAAATGAATGCATTTACAAGTAAATGGTTGCTGCTGTAGTTGCTTTTTTTTATAATTTACATTGAGTGCGACCCTGTGACCCCCCCCCCCCCCATCCACCCTGGAAAAAGTTTAAATGGCTGGTCTGAACATAGCTAACTGTCGTTGTGAGACGATGGTTTTGTGCATACTAATTATAGTTTGTCTCTTATATTGTCTTTATAGCATAGCAGATCTGGCAAGATTTCCCTGTTAAGAACTAACTGAAAGATAAGATTTTTTTTCTTATTTACAACCACTAGTGCCCCCGTGGCTATGTAATTAGCCACAACCACTTTCCTGTAACCCAAAGCCAAATAATTCAAATTGCCCATGTGCAAATATGGCACTGCTCAAGAGCATGCTCTTTCTCCTTGTTTTGAAAGTATTACTTGTGAGGAAATATTAAACCTTGTGGGAACAATTAAAAATTATATAATTTTATGCCACGAGTCAGTAATATAGCAATCAACTTTTAATCAACAACAAGTTTGCATTTCGAAGAACCGCAAACGCAAAATTGTAAACATTGAGTGATCCCAATCGAAAAATGTGTTTCTCATATTATCAGGTGGTATTTAAACCAGATTTGATTCAACTTTCTCCAACTCGCCAAAAAAAAAATTTTCCGCAGCTAAAGTTTGCCACAAACTAGAAGACATTGAAAGAAACTGATTATTCTATAGGTGAACGGAAAAGTAACAAAATTATGTCCTCCTACCACCTACTACACACCAAAATAATTTGACTTGCTATGAAAACAAGGGCAAAAATTAATCAAGAAAAAAATCATTACAAATACTAAAGCACCTACTTTCTGATAAGCGAGGCATTTTGTAAAATTTTAAGTTCAAAAGTACATTATATGGAAAAGGAAACGTCACTTAAAACTTCTCACTTTCCTTGCTCCAAATCAAAACAATTACGTCAGCGTAAACTTGTGCTTAAAGTCGAAGTACGTTTTTGGCGATAAACATTTTTGTTGTCCAGGGAGTAAACCTAATTTTATCACTCCAGGATCACTGGCAGAAAAATGGCTTTCTAAAAAGACAAAATTATTCAAAAAAGCAATAAGAAAGAATTCAGCAATAATTCTTTCTGCGATTTATCAGAGAGGAAATAACATAAAATTTTCAACCTAAGGCGCGAATCCCTAGAAAAATATAATAAAAGAAAAAACTAGTGACAATTTAGTTTTGGAATAACATGTCAATGCTTCTGGCGCTACGACTCTCTTTATTTATTAATTAATTTATTTATTTTTGTTGATTTCTAGTGCTCAGATCCAAGTTTTTTCATCCATTCCAAGACCGAATAAGCTTCTTAACCATGCGAACAATCAGGTCCGTCATTTCACATTTTTGTGCAGTGGGTGCAGGACAAAGGGTGTATACTCAATGAAAATTATACCAAACAGCAAAATTACGCTCACTTATACGCTACATTAATTTTCAGATGATGTGCCTGCGCGAAAAAAACCCCCAGTAACAGGAGACAAATCATTTGTGGGAACTTCTATCAATAGTCCAGTCAATGAGTGCTCAAAATAGGGGTGTAGAGTGCGTGGAATATGCGAGAGTATTTGACTTCAGAATATTGTTAGGGGTAGTTAGTAAGCAAACATACTGAAAATCCCCGACCCTGGGGGGTGAGCTAAAAGTGGGAGGGAGGGGGAAGCAAATTTTTGGTTTCTCGAAAAATCACGGAAATGGTGGGAAAAATGGGTTCAAAATAAAATTTCAAGCTAAATAAACCTCCTGTAATAGTGTTTCTGCACAAATTTGTCGAATTTTCAATAATGTTTCGGGTGTATGGTGTGAAAAAAAATAATTTTCGAAAAAACTCGCTATTTTTGTCAAACTTTTACGCCTATAGTGCCTTTCAAGGTCATTTTTCCTTATAACTGTTATTGACAAAGTTGTAGAGCTTTAAATTTCCTTCAATTTGATATGCTATCATTTATTAAACCAATCGAAAGTTGTAGAGTTTTAAACGCCCGCCTTCATACTAAAAATATAGAGTACTTGCTGTTCACAAAAATCAAACTGACGCGAAAAGGGATCGCGCGCTTCCTCTTTCTTCAATGAACTTGACATTTCTGATTGCAATGAAGAAGTTGTTATAGATTATTGCAACACAAATGATATCACGCTTCAAAGGGGACCCCTCCCCTAATTCTTGGGGTTCAGATCTTGTTTTGTAACTTTGTGACAAGGGGGGAGGGAAAGTAAAAAAATGTTTGACCCTAGCATTTTTCAATAAAAATATGTTTATAAAAAGTAGCTTAAGAAAAGTCAGGCCCGTCATTTAGAGGGGGGCGGGCAGGGGGGCATTGCTGCCCCCCTTCTTTGGGAAATCAATGTATTCGCATATGTGGGCATGGTTTTTGCCATTTTTGGTAAAATTTTCATTGTGTATGCACAATTAGCCCCAGCATGGAAAATTTCGAAACGACGTCCCTGAGAAAAGTACTGAATGATAAAGGTAGAGGGGTGTCCAAAATGCTGATAAAAGTGTGACATCATTTATGGACGGACCCACAGAGAAATCGGACAACGATCGATTTGAAGATTTATATGGAGCATGAATTAACTTCCTATCCTTGGTATTATTTAACGAAAGTGAACTGCGGAAGTGCAGAAAGTCAGCATTCCCCCTGTAAGAAATTTATTAGGAGAAATTAGTAGGTAAACATATTGAAAGTCCCCGACCCTGTGGTGTGAGCTAAAATGTGGGAGGGGGTGGGAGCATATTTTTGGGTTTTCGATTATATGTTGGAAATGGAAGAAAAAATAGGCTCCCAATTGAAGTGAAAGTTAACTAAATTTGCTGTGATATTATTTTCATACATATTTATCACATTTTCAATGGTTTTCGAAGAATACGTTCTTAAAAATCGATAATGTTTTAAAAAAAACTTGTTATTTTCAAATAGGCACTCAAAGGATCTGTAATATGCCGCAATTATGCGACATGGAACCTGACGGTTTTTTGCGTCTCGAAAATCCAACGGCTGCACACTTGAATTGCGGATACCTGCCTGATACCAAATGCATGCGAATCCATATCTCAACCACCACACCTAACTGACAAGCAATCAAAAACTATGAATTTATAACAAGTGCACCCAATATTCTATTGTTTTTATTGAAATGAGCATGATGACGCTATCATGATAATTAACATTTTAATGACAGGAATAATGTAAATGCAAATCACACGCAGCATCTTTTTGTAGTCATAGTTTTTATTATTATTACTAATCACATTTTGAAAATACTTACATAGAATATGGACTGACAGTACTTAGGAAATCAAAATCTAATCTTTTAAGGTGACATCTTGGTTTTCTTCTGAACCGGAAGGATTAGGTCATGTCCTCCAGCAGTGCAAAAGTTGTCCTAAGAAATTGGTAGTGCATTGATGTCATCGTCGTCACCTGCGTCTTGGACTAATGTTTCGACACCGTTGTTGCAACTGCCCTTGCATTGTAGACATGCGACAGAGTAGTTTAACAATGATTTTCTACAAGTGCACCTTCCGGTGTCGTATCTCTTTCGGTATCGGTCAAAATTATCTACAAGATTTCATCGGGAGTAACATCCAATTCCGGGAGTTTCGGAACGATGAGTTGGTTATTGGTCATTCCTCCTTTCCCAATTCACAATCCGATACTCCACATTAAGTTCCTCCCCTAGCTATAGGTGTACTCGGGGGGTACGGGGAAGTTAAGAGATCAGTCTTCATGTTAGCAGCTACTTTAATAAATGATTTGTAGCGGAACTCGTTGAGACAATTTTATGTGGCTGGAACACCATACCATGAGAGACTTATAATCCCAACAGTCTCAATGGATTCATTTAAAGAAAAACTGCTGATGTATTCCATGAAAATGTCAACCTCAGCCGAAGAAAAAAAAATACGAAGTGAAAAAAGTATCAAAAATAAATAAATAGATAAATAAAAATCATACAACATAAGAAGTTTAAAAAATTGAAAAAGTATTGTAATTATCACTGAGATTAGCCATAATAAATAGTTTGTAGTGTGTCTATACTGCTTATTATTCGATGGTTACGTTAGTCACGTTACGTTAGTCACACTCCTTCTTGAGTAAAACTGATACCTAAGACTAAAAAAAATTAAGATTTAATAAATGTGTTTTATGTTTTTAAAAGCCAACTTTACACATTTTTCAAATATATCATTCAATTTTTTACACTTGCTTAACTTTGAGATATTTTTGCCTCACAACATGAGCATTAATTTTCAGGGTTGCAAAAATGTTACGTTAGTCACGCTGCTATTTTGGTTGAAAAAATATCTACTGTCAGTAATTTTGGTTTAAATTCTTAGGAGAAATGATAAATAGATACCATGTACATTGTAAATCCACCAGAATAACAAAAAAATATTAGTTACAAAATCAGCTCTGAATGTTACGTTAGTCACTATGGAATGACCCTATACCTCAGACACATGTTATATGATTTTAGACATCTGGTACATTTGGACAAACCTCATTCCTCTTGAGGTACGCTGCGCATCTTAAATTCTTCAGGAATATTATATACGTATTTTCGCTTTCATATTTTATCAGCAGAATGTTCTAATCAGTTGAGGATTTGGATATCAAGTGAACAACCAGATTTATATCCTCTCCAGTAATAGCTGGCAAAGAATTTTGCTATCTGATGATAGCTGTTTTTGAAATATCAACGTTAGCATCATCTAAAGCTCGGAGCTTTTTAATTGTGTTAGACGTTTTTCTTACACGTTAGAATTATTGCGTTCTGCAAAGTCGCTAATTTAAATCAGATATCTTTTTTTTCTTTTTTTTTACATATTAAAAATAAAATTGCTATTGACTATTGAAGCATGTATGGTTTCCAGTTGCCTTAAATCATAGCAAGAAACTGATAAAATAGTTTGAATTGTTTTTTTTTTTTTTCCATTCATTGTTAGGCTTGTGTTTGTTCTAAAAATTAAACTGAATTAATTTTTCAAATTTAAAAGAAGTCCTTCCAGAAAGAACAAACCGCTCCCTGCTGTTTCTCCACAAAGACTAGCATTACGTTTCGCAACACACTTAATTTTGATGTTGACTATTGAAGCGTGCATAGATTTCCAGTTGCCTTAAATCAGAGCAAAAATCTGCTAAGATACTCGTAGCTTGAATTTTTTTTCATGCATCGTTAGGCTTTGTTTGTATTAAAAATTGATCTGAATTAATTTTTCAAATTTAACAGAAGTCCTTCCAGAAAGAAAAGATCTCTCCCTGCTGTTTCTCCCCTAAAACTTACACTGCGTTTAGTAACACGGTTAAATGAGCACAACAACTAGAATTTATAATCCCTTGGCTGGAAATTTTAATTTTTATGTATCTCTTTACTGTTGTTAAAAACAATTCATCAGTAAATTTTCATTTTTACCGAGGCTATCTTTTGTCCACGGATTTAACAGGCTCTCCAATGGCAGTATTTGTTCGCTTCTTTAAAGAAGAAGGAGAGGCTGCTTAAGAGAAGAAGATTTAATTCCTGCCTACGAGTGGCACAGATCAAAATTCGGTCTGGATAAAACTTATACGGTTAGTTCATCTTCATGGAGAGACAAAGAGTCGGGGGAAGATTCTACCTGGTAAATTCCCAAAACTGAATTCTTAAAACAATTTTAGGCTATTTTGGTCATGTTAACTGCAACCCCCAATCCATCCGGAACTGTGCAAAATGAGTCATGAGTTTTGTTTTATTATATGGGGTCATGAGAATTTAGCACTCTTTAGAATATTTTTGCCTTTTCATTGTGGCTCTTGTGAGTGTAAATTATAAAAAAAAAAAAAAAAGAAAAGAAAAAGAAAAGAGGAATGCTTTTTTCCTTGAAATCATTAAAGTAATATGGGAATGACTTCTTGAGTTCATGGTAAACTTTTTATACAACTACTAAGCACTCCATCTATTCCAAAGGCGCAAGCTTTAATAAATTAACATTTCCACACGCATGGACAAACTTCTTTTTAAACTTTGTTTTACTCAGAACTCAATTTAGTTTCATAAAATAAAGATAAATAATAGTTGAGCTGTAGCATTGTTCTTCATTATGATAAAAAGTCAAAGTACGTACAAATTAGTGTAAACGCGATTTATTATTTCAATAAATCTAATTGAATTTCTCGGGATCAATTTCTTGAGAGTGCATCCCAATAATTTCAAATGCAATTCCGGCACCCCTTACTCATTTTATACCCTCGGTTTCACTCTTTCATATTGTACTAGCGGTACCCGCACGGCTTTGCCCGTGGTATCAACTGAAAATTCATTTGTAAAAAATGATATAGTAGAAAAAATACTCTATTTTAGTAAAATTCAACTATAATTCTTTCAAAGAATGATATAAAAATTTGGTATGCACCCCACACTATTTCCTTTTACGTGTAAATTTCTTAGAAGATGCCTTAAGTGCTAAAAGAATGATTGGAGTGAGCAAGATAACAATTTAAACATTTACATCCCTAGTTTGCCACGAAACAATGCAAAAATTTTTTTACAATGATTAATCTCTTAAATATCGCCGATTTTAACATCATTCAGTGGATTTTTCGCAAAATATCGCCAACAGCGCCAAATTGAACCCAAATAAAAAAATAAACAATTTTTTTCGCCAAATTTGTCACCAACTTGGCGATATGTCGCCAATTCATATTACTTTTGTCTGCATTGAAATTAACACTGATTTACCCCATAAAAGGGGTAAAACACCACCTTGGGAACATTCAAATGCAACCCCAAGGAGAGGTGCACAAAAATAAGCCAAAAGAGAAAATAAGAACAATTTTGCTGCTCACAGAAACCAACAGAAATCTTACCGAAGTTTAAAAGAAGAAGAAAGTTTTCTTTCATAACTTCAAAACAAAATAATAGAAATTTCGTACATTATTCCATGATAATAAAAACAATAAACATCGACAAAC
>JAXGGA010011892.1:0-40698 GCA_038373865.1 Uloborus plumipes | reverse complement strand
CAAGGTTTGAACTTTGGAAACATTTTACTCATAAGTTTAATAGGTCCACCGCCAAATCTTTGTTTCTCACTACCTCACATGTAGAGATATCTTTTGAAAGAAAATTATTAAATATTACGGAACATTAAGCAAAAAGTAGTTTTTTATAAACATTCTAAATTATGAGCTAGAGAAAAAACTATTTTACTAAAACACTTTTACTGACGACGGGTCAGGTGCAGATACAGAGGGGCGAAGTCATGGTCCTCCCCTTCTTTAATTCACCCAATATTGCTTAAAGCTGACTTACATGTCTTTTGAATTCCATAAAGAAAATATTTGTTTTCATGCATTCACAAAATAATAAAAACTACACATTTAAAGGTGGAAGAGGGAGAGGGATTCATGTACACAGGTAATTTAATTGAGTTATTCAGCTCTATGTCATCCAAATTTCATGGAAAGTCTCTTAACATAAAGTTAAGTGAGAGAGAGGGGAAAAAAAGCAATTATGAATTTTAAAATGGCATAACAAACACATTTAAAAATTATATCACAAACAAAATGCAGTAAATAAATGTTTTGATTTCAAATGTGAAAGAAGATTTTTGATATCGGGGGGGATCTAGAAACTATTCAAGGGAGGGGAGATCTATTTTTGTTACTTACTTTTTCTTTGTATATTGATTAGAAAATATTGATCAGAAAGATTTCAAACTTCAATTTTAAAACATTTCCGGGGGAGAAAATCACTAAAAATCTTCCAAAATTACATTTTTTAGACTTCAATATCGAAACAATACCGGCGGAAAACTCGTCAAGGGAGGGGCGATTGCCCCATCGCCCCCTCCCCCTTGTATCTGCCCCTGGATATCACCTTTAAACAAAATGCTTCAGTCATCTAAAAATTCTTACCTTATACCTGTCTTTACGAGGGCACAGTTTTCCACTAGGTAGTGGTGTTCGACACGACCATTTCACAGGTTCGAATTTTCCACTGAAATCAATTTTTCGTGTTCTTAAGCTGGCTAACTGCGCCTGAAAAGTATTTGTAGCAAAATCACCAATCAATTTATAGTCCTCCACTTCTTTTAACATGAAGCAGAAAAGTTGGAAAGTATACCTCTTTGAGGGCTTCCGATGCCTCCTCGTTTTCATCATCCTTAGTTTCCCAAAACTTGTGCAAAGAGTCAAACCTAAAGACAAAAAAAAAAGTTAAAACTTACATCATTCATTGCATGATAAATTATTTTCCTATTTCATACAGCAATTAGGTAACTAAAAATTACTATCAGGTTGATTGATGATAGGTGGCTTCTGCTTAAGGTCAGATTACCTTTTGCTGTTGGTTTTATAATCATAGTAAGTACTGTCGTCCCCGCTTAATCGGGTAACGAATATACGAATACCCCGCTTATACAAATAAAACCGTTCGGAACCAAACATTTCCCCATAGACACAATGTCAAATATCCCCTATTAATCGAATAATTTCCCCGGATAATAGAATAATATTTGTCAGCTTTTACAAAAATTTTTGCTAAGATAAAAGGTCAAATAAAATAAGAGTGCTTCCACAAGATCTTGAGCAAGCAAACACTATTGTGGGCTGTTTCAGAAAATAAAAGTGAAAGGTGGAAAAACAATTTTTTTGCAACACAAGTTGTATATTACTTTTTATGATTTTCATGTGACCTTACAACATTTATACTCTATTACTATACTATTTTGTTGTTTACTTTGCTTATTTCGAAATCTTTTTACCAATAACATTAATTATTTTCCTTATATAGTTATTTCTTTGTTATTATTACGTTTTGAGACAAAAGTTGTTACAACGAGACGGTAAAAAAAGTTCCGCGATCAAATACCCCACTTAATCGAATAAAATTTCTTGGAACTGACAGTATTCTTTAAGCGTGGCCGCCAGTATATAATTTCATTTCTTTGTGCAATCTATAATGCCCCTTCCCCTGCAGTCCCTAGAGCAATCAACGATTTTTCACTAGCAATCCTTTTTTTTAAAGACAAACTTTTTAATTTTCAGAGTTACTTTTTTTCCGAAGAATATACTGTCATCCCCGCTTAATCGGGTAACGGATAAATGAATACCCCGTTTATACGAATAAAATATCTTGGAACCGATGCCATAGACATAATGTTAAAGATCCCCGCTTAATCGAATAATATTTCTTGGAACCAACAGTATTCGTTTAAGTGGAGCCGACAGTACCTTGTAACAGAATTATTTACTTAGTTACAAAAATAGAATCCACTACTCGACACAAACAAGAATTGTAACTAGTAAATATGATACCTGTTTACTGTTTGTGCTTATGTTTAAAAAGGGGGAAATGTTAAAAAACAGTAAAAGCAGAAAATAACAATAGTAAGAATACCTAAACATTAAATCTTTCCTTTTCATATCCGAAAAAAGCTCATATAACTTTTGTCATATGTCTTTTTATCCATCAGCTATTTTTTCTTTGCATTGAAATGGGGATTTCTTATGACTCTGAAACACATGGATGTAGTTTTCCCTGCTAATTTGTGCTTTAAATGTGGTTTTACCTTTCTTTTCAAGCACAAAGGTTTTCAATAATGAAATAAAGAATTAATTCTTTATTTCATTGTTAAAGAAAATTTGATGAAGAGTTACAGCACAACTGTTTTTGTTCAGGTTCACAATTTGCTGAATTTGAAAATTATTTTTCCACATTAATACTATATTTTTGGAAATGAAGCAAACAGATACAAAATAATCACAATTGATATTCAATTGAAAAAAAAAAAAAAGGCAATGAGTATGATTTTACAGAAGAAGCTCATGCCAGACTCATTATTATCTTTTAGACTTGAAAGACTCACCTTATTTTTTCTGGAATAACAGGATTTTCATCCTCCCAGTGATATAAATCAATATCATATGGTAAAATAGGAGCTTTTTCCAATGCAACAGGTTTTGCTTCTTTAGGTGCATCTTCAGTATTTTCGGGACTGTCACTGTTATATTAAACTGAGATTAGTGAAAAATATATGTACTGCATAAACATTAGCAATTTAACTCTCAAAAATGAAACATAGAAGAAGAAGAAAATAGTCACAAAATTATCCCTTTTCACTCTTAAAGTGCAGGATAGTAAAGATTTAAAATGTTCTGCATTTGACCTTTCAGTCTCAATATTCATTGCAAATCTATATACATAAATGACTACTTTTGTATGTATATATGTATGTCCAGGGTAATCTTCAAAACTACTGGACCAATTTTAACCATTTTTTCACCGTAGATAGCTACATCAACAGGAATCAGGATAGACTATAATTTATTTCTAAAAAACTTAATTTTAAAAAGTTATTATAAAAAACAGTAAATTTCATATAGTTTCTCCATAAACGATTAAATTTTCAGTCCATTGTTGAGAAAATTTGTTGCCTTGCAACAACAAAATTAATAGTGATCATAATGAAAATTTTGAACCAAGGCTTCTCTGGAGTAAGTATGAAATTTATTGCTTTCTTAGAATTTTTATATTCATCTATGCCAATAATTGCTAATGGGGTAAATAAAAAAATAATTTATTTTGGCAACAGTTAGAAAATAGAAATTGATTTTTCGGAAAATTACACGGATAAAATAAATAACGCATTTAAGTTTGATTTCACGTACTCCTCCACACCTAGTTAATAACCTACCGCATGATAACAAAAAATACCTATGAGAAATATGAATCTACTGGGCTTAGTTAAAAGGCATATATTTTTTCCTTGGATTTAGCATGTTGCTTTTAAACCCGTGCGATGCCAGGCACATCAGCTAGTAAATAAATAAATCAATTTAAATATATTATATATATATATATATTAGTAAGATATTATATATATACTATCTTACTTTAAACCAGCAGCATTCCTTTTCAGATTGTGATTCCTTTTCTTTAGTGTAGAAGATGCTGCTGTAGGATCTTTTGCGTCGTCTTCAAGATGCTTCAGTTTCCAATAAAATATGGGATCAGACTCTGAAGCATTTTTGGAGCAGCCTGGTTCATTAAAAGATTCTGAAAGATATGAGACTATAATGCACTATTACAGTGATTTTGCTTTTAACTATTCAAGAATAATTTCAACTTTCAAAAATTTGAATTAATAAACATAAAAAAAAGAGCTAATGGATGAAAACCAGACAGCTGTTTGCCTTTTGCTAGAGGTTTAGGGACACATGGATGTATATCTAGCTTTAAATCTAAAAGAGCAACAAATGGAATCTCCTTGCAACTAAAAAATTGAGTTAAGAAAAGCATAATTTCTTACGCTGTGATTTCACAGGTGCCACCTTGACCTTATCTTCATATCCTTCTTTTTCTTTCACTTCTTCAAAGTCGTCATCATCGTCGTCATCTTCATCATCTGAAATATTAAGAAAACATTTGGCATTATAAATCCAATTAAAAATTAAAAAAAAAAAGCTTTAACAGTTTTATATTTAAAATAAACATCCCACCAGTTTTTGTAAAGCAAGGCTTTATCTTTAGTTCTTTGTATTTCACCAGGCTTGATTCTAATAATTGCTTCAAATCAATAGCCTTTTTCAATGTATCAGAGCAATTGCTTCCTTTAGATAGGATCTAAAAATACAAGCAAAGCACATTTTATAGATACAATTTAAAAACTACACATATTACACACATTTTTCAGTATAATATACTGAAGGAGGAAAATACATGCAAATACACAAATTAGTTTGGGAAAATATTTTATTCAGAAATATTTAATATTTCAGTATTCTATTCAGATTTTACTGTATGACAGGTATATTTCTTTTATGCCCTAACGCAACCAGGATTTCCTCCTGGAGTTTTTTTTAACCAAAATAGTCCTTACATGTATAAAAGCAACTATTTTAGGACTGGGCAGCAATGCTAAGACCAGAGCCCCAAGGGAGAGGGGTGGAAATACCCCCCTCCTTGATGCTCTACTGCCTCTGTACTTTAAAACAAACAGTAATGCACTGTTAACAGGTAAGCAGCAATGAACACAAAATAGTAAACTTACTTTTAAGATCATAACAATTTTAAATTCAACATTTGTTTCTTGACATAGAAACAAAAAATCATTTAGGATTTACTGATGACTGAACTAAATCAATACAATGATGATCTTTCCAAGCAGCTTGCAAGATTTGAAATTAAATAAAACTTTTAACCCAAAGAACTGCAAAAAGGTTGAAATTTTTACCAATTTATGCAAACTAATTCTTAAATCAGTTTTAAAAAACCAGCTGGCAGGTAAAAATTCGAAAAACTCAAAAGTGGACCATATTTCATCAGATAGAAAAAGAAGAGAATAAAAAGAAAAGATAGAAAAAGAAATGAAAAACATACCTTCAACCACTTTGCAATGGTAGGCAAATAAGTTGCAGTGACCTGTCTGTACAAGTCATGCAAATTTTCAATCACTGGTAAATTGTCTTCACTTGCACAGACAGCAACTTCAGAACCTAAAATTGGAATAATGTGTGGAACTTAAATAAACAAAAAGCTAATATACATTAATAAATCTCATCAAAACATAAAATGTACAAAAATGCCTTGCTTGCATCTCGTCAAAATCTCACTTACATCCGTAAAAAGTTATGAGATCTTACGTAAAACCAAACTTGTTGTTTTAGTTAGTATCTTGGTGGTAAGTTCATATGCTGTTTGTCCAACTTAGCAGCAAAGTTGAAATTACTTTAGAAACTCAGATTTATAACACCACATTTAATTTAACCAAAAAAACGTTAAAACAATAACAAGAATGAGCAAGTATTTCTAACATATTTCAAATTAATATTATTATTTCAAGAGTCATAAAAAAATTCAAACAAGACTATAGCACAAATCAAATGCAAGAATTCTAAGATCATATGCAAGAGTCAAAAAAAAAGTAGGATATAGTCTTTGGCTACTGTATTATTACAGTTAAAGTTAAATCAAAGTCTAAACACTTGGGAAGCATTAATTTAAGGACTTAACGAAAATAGTTTCCTGTTAAGTTATCATGCAACATTTATAGGGATTGTATCAATATTAGAGATCTTTATTTGTATAATAAATATAGTCACTTGACAATTTTATGCCAACATAATAGCTAGCAATCTGAATGCCTTATATTTACTTGATTACATATAGGCATAAATTAGGCCTGCAACTAATATATTAGTTCTCTAAAATAGTAGGTATTTATCCATTTATGCTGTACTTATTCATTTGCCATGCAAACAATCTCATCAAGCAAACTTCATACATGAGTAAAAGAGAAAAAGTTTAAAAAAAAAAAAAAAAACAGCCTTTAAGATTACAGTGCAGACATTTGTTTGGGTATCCGTTGCATCATTTTTGGTACCAGCAAAACAGGCAAATTACTCCTACATTGGTTAGTTGCCGTGCAGTTGACAGGTCACTCTCACATTTACGAATCAAATAAACACTTACTATAAAGCAGTGAGTAACCGCCCCTAAGCAAAGGCTATGGCAGGAACATTCAATACGCCGCCAACTTGTTCATTTCGATCCATAGACTGCAGTTTCGGGCTTATTACGCCCTCATCAGAGTGAACGAGTTGGAGGCAAAAAACTTTTTGCCTCCAACTCGTTCACTTTCGTATTCCATGCTGATGAGGGCATAATAAGCCCGAAACTGCAGTCCATGGATCGAAATGAACGAGTTGGCGGTGTATTGCAAACACTTACTATCTTTCACCTCTACAGTAATGGACTTCTTCATGTTATATAAGCCATGTGGTCGCAGATCGCTTTCGGCAGGCTCATATTCGCTCACATCCATCTTGGATTCATCTTTTGTTGAAGGTTCTCCATCTTCTTCAGAGGAAGCTTGCTCGTCAGGAGTTGGTACAAAATCCAGACTTGAGAAAAAATCATCAGGATGTGGTATCAAAAGACGAAAGCAGTTCTCCATTTGTGTAGTAACACTCACCATATCATTAGTAAGCTCTAAAAACAAAATGTTAAAAAAATATACAGAAAGTTAACACAAAAAGAAACAGTTCAATTGTATCAGATATATGAGTGATCAGATGTCATTGGATAAGTATATTTCCTGTTACTTTTTGATTGTTTGTATACCCTAACAGAATTCATAATATTAAAGCATAACAAAAAGCTATGAGATGTAATCACGTTATACTTTTCTCTTTAAACTAATGAACCAATATTTTTGAAGTTTATGTATGAAAATCTGTAAATTTTGCAAAAGAAGAAATATATTAAATATATATGTATATATATATATGCCAATAGATACTTCAAATGCTTCCATCACAGACAAAACCTTTTCCACATATGAAAAAAAAAATCATCGGAATACATGCAAAAAAAAAAAAAAAATGTTTAGTCGACTCAACACTTGTTACTCTCCCAATATAACGGCCAGTGGGAAACCTGCAACTTTATCCCAATATACTCTATGTTCTTCCTCTTATAGCGACCACTCGTAATAAAGACCTTTTTCTGTGGGACAAAGATGATCTTTATATCGAGTACCAATTGTATTTTAATTTGCACAATTTAGAAAAAATAAAAAGGAATATATTTAAAAGATTATTTTGAGATTTTTAAAACTTTAGAGCTATTGAATAACAAAATTTAAGTTGACAAGATTGTGCAGGAAAGGAGTGGGGGGGGGGGGGGCAAACAATAAAGCTAAAAACTTCAAGAAGAAAATAAACATGAAACTCAATTTTAAATAAGTTACTATTAAAATTGCAACCTGGATAAATAAAGGAGAAAAATTTACAATCACCTTGCATTTCAGTTTGCACTTTAAGAATTTTTTCCTGCACCACTCTTGCCATTCTTTCATCTTCCTGTCTTTGCCGTTCTCTTTCAGTAGCATTTCTTGCTTCTAAATCATTAAAGTCAACCTGAATGTATGAAAAAAATAATTAGTTTTCTAGTTACTTTCAAAAACACTAGTCTTGCATCATTCAACCTGATTCACTTCACCTCACATAAATCAGTGCCTCACCAGTGACTCATGAGAAAAATTTAATAATAGAAAAGAATTAAATAGGTAGCAATGAGGAGAGAATGTTAGAAATTCTTAACAAAGAGATTGTTTGCTCTTGTGTGGCCGTTATTGAGATATAAAGTCAACTCCGTGGTCAAGCTTTACCTATGGAGGCAGGCATTTCAAACAATATTTTTTTTATCGCTGAGGTAGAAAGCAAACTAGTGGCAAACGTTAATATACCCAACTCTAACCTGCACTCTTATCAAATTTCTACATGAAAAAAAACAGGGATTTTGTTATGATGTCTCTCACAAATTGTTCGCAAACAACTTTTGCTGAAAATAACCAAAATCACCCTTTTGAAAAACAATCAAGCCTTTTGCTCTAATCTGATGAGAAAACAGCCCTGACACAAGGCATTTATTTCTCTTGTGGAAAGATCGGTACCCTGGCGGCAACGCTGTGGCGTACGTCACAGACTCTTGAAGAAGCCTACAGACTAATCAGGCAGTGAAATGGGGGTTTTGGGGAGAACCCCAGCCCTAGTGATTTTGGCCTTAACATTGTTGCCAATCTTAATATAGTAATTTTGCACATGTAAGGAGTGTTTTGATAATAAAACATCGAAGAAGACATTCTGACTCCACTAGTGCAACAATTTCTGCATCAAGAAGTTATTACTTTTTTAAAAACATTTTCTAAACAAATCTGTAAAATTTAAAATAGAAAAACATAGTTTAGAATGGAACCAGAAGAAAAGGTTAAAACATACACATAAATAACTTAAAATGAACAGAAGCAAAGCACTACCAGGGCCGCCGTTTGGGGGGGAATACTGGACCTCTAGTACCGGGCCCCGGAGCTTTGGGGGGCCTGTAAGGGAATGAACAGGTTTTTCCAGTTTTAGTGTCAATAATTTCATCAAAAAAAAAAAAGAAGCTGTTTTTCAAAAAAAAAAAAATATCGCTTTCCATTGCTGATCCTCAATATGAAACAATTGCTAGTACAAACACTAATGAATGAAACACGCTTGTGCAAAGGAAATTGCACCGCTTTTTAAAATCATCTGGCGATACAAATAACGTGAAAATGAAATCAGGTGCATTCTTTCGTAACTAAAAAAAAAGTTTTTCCGAAAAAAAATCTTTTTTTCTCTTTTTTTTTACAATTGCAAATGGGCTGAAACGACAGGTTAGCAATTCGAAATAAGCATAACGAAAATTATGCAATTTTGGGGGGGGGGTGTATGGGGGGCCCGTTTAAACTGGAATTTGCACCTCAAGCTTGTTATTGACAAGGCCAAAAGGATCTTTTGGTCCTGCAGGCGCGCCATAGGCAGTAATTGGGGGTTTTCACCAAAAATTGCCCATTGGGTCTACACCAGGGTTATTGTACCCACAATAACTTATGGGGCCATTGCCTGGTGGGGTAAGACCCGTAATGTAACTACTGAGAGCAGTCTTACCACCCTACAAAGGATGGCTACCATTGCAATTACTAGTGCAATGAGAACTACTCCCTCTCAAAGCCTAGAACTTCTTATAGGTTTACTTCCACTTCATAAACAAGTGGAACTGGAAGCGATTACCTGTTCATATCGCCTGAACCTCCTGGGTCTCTGGAAGACCCCTCGCCACTCGTCTCTTTATGATAAACTTTGTATAGAGGCCGTCAAGCATCCCTACTTTTTGATGCCAAGCGACTGGTTGTTAAAACATATTAGTTTCAATGCTAATTATAACATTGTGTTTCCTTCCAGAGAACAATGGAAGGATGTTCCGAAGCTTGTCGGTAATGCCAATGAAATTTGGTTCACTGACGGCTCTAAGACCTCTTCCGGTACTGGCTCTGGTGCTTTTTGCAGCAGCAGCAAAACAAAGCTTTACTTTTCGTTTGGGAAGCTTGCTACGGTTTACCAGGCTGAAGTTCTTGCTATCCTGGCATGTGTAACCAATTGCCTTGAACGCGACTTAACTGGTAAGGTTTTAAAAATCTTCTCTGATAGTCAAGCCGCCTTAAAAGCCCTCAATAGCTACTGCTTTACTACCAAGTCAGTTTGGGAATGCCACAATGCACTGGCAAGGCTCGCCAGCAAGAATAAGGTTACACTCTACTGGGTCCCTGGCCACCGTAACATTGATGGAAACGAAGCTGCTGATCAGCTTGCCAAATTGGGCTCCAACATGCCTTTCGTAGGTCCTGAACCTGCTATTGGGTTGCCCTATAACAAAGTCAGGAATACTATAAGAAACCTGCTTATGAATGACTCATATGCCAGGTGGCTTCAGTCTGACTCACAGAGGCAAGCTAAAGCTCTCAACCAACGTCAACCCTGGCTGAGGTCCAGGGAGCTACTTAGTTTGAGCAGAAAAGAGATTAAGATGTCTATTGGACTTCTCACTGGACACTGTACTCTCAATAGACACCTAAACCTGTTGGGTATCACTGATGACCCAGCTTGTAGAGGCTGCCTTGAGGCAGATGAAAGTTCTGGTCATGTTCTGTGTGAATGTGATTTTTATTCTGCTTACAGGTTTGAACATTTGGGGTACCATTGTTTAGATCCCTATGAACTGTCTAGCATTCCTGTTAGACATCTGCTTAAGTTCATTTCAGTTATTGGGCTCTTGTAGGGTTCTACTGGGGATAGTACAATAGACCTATGGTCGCAGTGCTTGCGCTGCTTTGGGAGCGCCCCCTTTTCACTTCATTCATTCATTCATGGGGGGCCCGACATTAAAATTGGTACCGGGTCCCATCGCTGGGAGCGGCGGCCCTGAGCACTACTGTTTGTTTGCGTTTTGTGCGCCTGGCAGCCATGGACGCTTCCATCGGAAAAAGGGTAGTTAGTTTTTGTATGCGCACCAACCGATGCCTTCAGCTTTTGCTCGCTCACTACTTCCTTGTTGCTTTTCCCCCCTATTTCAAGAAAGTCCGAAGAGACTTGGCGCGTGCGCAGATGAGGCGGAGGTCACACGAAAAATTTTTAGACTGCAATGTAGAAGTTTTAAGGTATTTGTGAAGATGAATGATCCCTCTACCCCAGCCCCTTAAATGACAGGCCTGGGTGAAGAGTACCATTTGTTTTTCCATGTCATTCTTTGTCTGAATTTCAGCAGATAGATGTCACTCCGTATAAGAAGATTAACAGGCCCAGGTTGGCTTTTATGCACAGTTGCAAAACCAGGGGTCCTTGTTTTAAGCTTTAATAGTTTACCTGAAGCTGCTGTTAGTTGCAATTGGGTGGCGAGTTTTAAGAGGACTCTCGATCATCATTGGGGATTGATAAACTGTCCAGGGACGTCATTTCAAGTTTTTCCGGGGGGGGGGGGGGCAAAGGGTCCAAACATTCTGGAATTTCATCGGAAAACATTAACCCATTAATGCCTGACATTTTATTTTTCAACGATACTTTGTATACTGGGTACAAATAGTGTCTAATGGACAGGAAAAATAGTTAAAAAATTATCATGTTAAAAATAATTTTTTTATTTAAGAAAGAAAAATCGTCCCTAAAAAGGGACGCTAGGCACCAGAGGGTACATATTTTTTTACCAAAATTTTTTTTCTGCCTACGACGTAATATCGAAAATGACAATTTATAAGAAGAAATAAAAGCAGCAATTAACATAAACTGGGAAGTAGATTCAGAGAACAAGGAAATATTGGTGTTGTTGAGTATGAAAGTCAGCAAAACATTTGTTCTGCAAACCTACGTATTGCATTTGCTGCATTCCAATAAGGTCTTTTACTTCAAGGGGCACATCTTACCTGAGTCTTATTTAAAACAATATAACAACTAGCCTCATAATACCTAACTCAGCTCTCTTGAGCTCAATGCATGTTGTACAGCGGCTTTTAAAATAAAAATGAAGAGCGGCTACCACCATTTTTTAGAGTGGATCAAAAACCGGTAGTTCCCGATATTTGATGCATGGGATCTTTTTCCCTATGCAACGTTTGTATTGAGCAACCATATATATTTGGTTCATCAATTTCAATTACTTTCTTTTCGCTGTTGGACAATCGCTTAGCCTTTACAATAGGATAAACTCCATGAAGATTCAATGCAATAGTTATGACATTGCTATTATTCCACCGAACCAAAGTAATATTATTTTACCTGTCATCGACATTTATTCAAAACTTCCTCTCTTTTCTTTTTTGAACAACGTAACTTCAGTTCATGAGCGTTTTTTAATCCGATTCTTGCACAAAACCTTGCTGAGACAAATAATCACGTAGGAGCGCAAGAGAAGTAAATAAATTCTCACAGTAGAGATCAAAATTGGCATGCTCGGGGAATTCTGAAATTAAATCTGCAACCCCCCCCCCCCTTTTCCCAAACAACAGACACATATGCAATCCTTGAATTCTTCATTAAGGTGAAATGCTAAGCTTCTGAAACAGCTTAGGGCTTCTTCCCCCCCCCCCCAACAGTCAGACTAAACAATAATAAACACCTAAATGCATAATGGAAAAGTAATGAAATATAAGGAATAATTAGTGTTTTAAAGAATTACATTTTTGAAATAGCTTTCTTTCAAAATTTACCTTGAGTATTTTTTGTAATTAAAAAAAAAAAGAGAAAATATTTAAGAACATTGTATAATTAAGTTTATAAATATTAATTAATTTAATTTAATTAGATTTTAAAAATAAAATAAGTTTTAAAAATGACAATTATTATCTGTTTTTCAGTCTAAAAACATTTACTAACTTCTTTGATATAAATTATAGATTCTAAGCAAGAAATCAGCAACGGTTAAACAATGCAGCCTTTGGTGCCTAGCGTCCCTTTTTAGGGACGTTCTTAAATTGCTATAAAATCCTAAAAAAATTTAAAATTTACAAAATTGCAAAAAAAGGTAAACTAAAACATCGATCAAAGTAGCACATATATCAAACACAGATAGATTTACTTGTTAATAACTTTAAAAACTTAGCTTTTTGTTCGTGAGATTGCGAACGATGTAATTTTTGATAAAGATCATAATCAAATGGCTACAGATCACACTTTACAGTGGTTATGTGCTGCAATCTGTTAATACAGAATTGAAGCAATACCAAAGTAATAATTGAACACAATTATTTGGTTGAAATGTTCATTTTTGAAAAATTCAGACACACTTTTCGGACCGTCCCTAAAAAGGGACGCTAGGCATTAATGGGTTAAAAACCACACCCACTTATATGTAAATACATTGATTTCTCAAAGCCAGTGGGGGGGAGGGGGGCAATTGATCCCCCCTGACCCCCTTAAATGACGGGCCAGAAACTGCCTAAGACTAGCCTAGCTGGGTTCTGAGCCTGTTATTGGTCCTCACTTTTGTATTTGTGTTTGCATTTGAAGCATAAAAGGTTTGAACATAAAAGAATTGCAAATAGATAAATTGTCTTGGTAGTAAAAACTATAGAAATGTTGTTGTGCTATTTCAATTATAGATTTGTTTTCCTAATAGTTTATTCTTCGTGAAATTTATGATTCATTGATGCAGATGTTAGAAATTTCGCATCTTGAGTGACCTTCAAATTCTATAATATGTGGTGAAAAAACTTATACATGGTATAACTTCAGCAGAATTCATGTATCAGGAAACAAATTAATTTTTCTAAATTTTGATTTAATATTTTTTAAAGATTAAAATGAACAAGTTTTATCAAAAAAATAAATAAATAAGCATATCAAATTACTTATCTTGACAATAACTATTACAACAACAGTATCAATTGTAACAATGACAAAAAAAAAAATGCAAGTTGCATTAGGGAAATAAATATAACAAACACAGAAAAATTATAAATTACGAACAAAAAAAAAAAAAATACAACACCTTTTTGCACTTCTTTAGATAATTGAGGCCCAGTTGAAGACGAGTATATTTGTCACCAAACTTTGTGGACCAATTCTGTATAAATTCCAAAGCTTTTCTTTTCAGTTCTTTAGCAGCTGGCTGAAAAATATACTTCAATCAGCAAGATTTATAAAAGTGACCATATAGCAAAAAAAAAAAAAAAGATATTGCGTGTTAAACAGTTGGAAATAATACCATTAGCACAAATCATTAAAAAGTTGACCTAGGAGGAATTACTAATCCTTTTTTTAAATTTAAATAAAAGCATAATTTGTTCGTCAATTTAAAATTTTCTCTTAACAGCTTTTCAAATGATATTAAACTCTGATAATTTATGAAAGCATGTCCAAACTGAATTTGTGGTTTAATTTCTCTTTGCACTTGCCTTTAAAAGATTTCACAGTAGTATTTTTTTCCCTATGTTTTTCAAAGCATTTGAAAGAAAGCTCTCAAGTAGTAATTTTGTATCATTGAGAGATGAATAAGTATTTTTCCCCTATGTGCTTGCTGGATACTTATTCAAAAGATTTAAAATAAACATTTTGAAACAAGCCTAAGAACGTTACCATTGAAATCTCATAGTCAAATTTCCAAGAACTTGAATTTACCAGCAATAAAAGAAAATGAAAAAAAAAAAAAGATTGATCTGAAATTATTTTGAAGCTTCTACTTTATTATAGAAAAAAATTTCAAAAATAAAAAAGTTAACCTTGCTATTTTTTAATAATAGTAATAATTATTAAAATTTATAAGTAACAACCTATTAAAAGATGCAAAGCAAAATGTTACTTTAAATTCATTATTTTTTTCCATAAAATATTTATTTTGGCTGACATTTATAATTTACTTCCTGCTTAAAAAATTTTCCTTCAAAAGATTTCTTTTTTTAATATGCTTTTATTAGTTTCACATGTGAGTTTGCTTGCTTGCTTGTTTGTATGTATGCAACTCAGAATAAAAGATAAAACTCACGTTCTTTGCAAATATAAAAGTAATATATTTACACTGCTCGACATTGAAAATGCAGCACCAAGAAGGAGTGGTCAGAAATTCATGCAAATTTTACCGTAGACGCACGTCACTGAGTTATGCAAATGATATGAAATGCGCAGCTCTCCGACGCACGTGAAGTAAGATATAAGATAATGAAGTTGAAAAGTGGGCTATGTTCATGTTGGTTTTTCTGCCAGACTAATTATCGGAGAAATTTGGTTTTTGTCTCGAAGGATACGTGTGATAGGAAGAAATGCCACGCCGTCCTCAACGAAGACACTTCCAGCATATAGACGACTTTACAAGGGGTATGGTGATCGGACTGAGAAGGGGATGTTGGTCCATACGTCAAATTGCAGCTGATACCCACATGGATGCAAGCACTGTGCATCGGCTGTGTCGGAGATGGTTGGAAAGAGGAAATGTAGCCACATTGAGGGGTGCAGGTGCAGCCAGAGTGACGTCAGACCGCTTGGATCGACGGATTCACCGACAAGCTGTGGCAGACCCGCAAGTCACTTGTACATCGATTCTGCAGCACGTGCAAGGTACCCTGGATGTTCCTGTGTCGACCAAAACCATTTCCAGGGGTGCAAGTGATCAAATGTGGTTTGGGAGCATCTTCGGGAGCAGGGAAAATACCATTTGGGAGCAGCAGAATTGTGTTTAGGAGCAGGCTCGAATAAGATACTATGTGACTGCGATAAACACATACATTTATAGTAATTTAAATCTGTACCTTAATGCAAAAACAACCAATGTCAAAATTTTGATGTTCTTAGATTTTTATCGTAATGGGGACTGAAAAGTACCCTCTGTCATTTACAACAACAACCAATGTTTTAAAACAAACCGCCTTAGCAGTGGAGCGAAACTAAAACACCAAATCTAACACATTCCTATGGAGACTCAAATCTTTGAAGCTGAATATCTCGATTCGACGAATTTTGACATTGGTTGTTTTTGCATTAAGGTACAGAAATATATTAATTTGCATTTTCACTAAGCACTGATTATCTATTATTAAATTTCAGTTATAGTTTAAAAATACTAGATGTGGTTTTAATAGGTGAACAGCAAAATGTTTCACTGTACTTAAATTTCAGAGACAAGGATATAGAAATTGGAACATTCATTTAAAGCCAAATTGAAACGATAAACTCATCCACTTTTTTACAATTACATTTATACTACCAATCATTTTCGTTTGTTAGAAAAGAATCCTATCCATGAATAACCTAGGAGCGCATTCGTGGTGGTCAAATATGAAATGCCAACGTTTGGTTTAAAGCTTCAATGACAATATGAAAAATTTAGATATTTTTTGTCTTTTTAGATGCATAATTATCAATAGCATTTGGATTTTTTTTTTTGTTAACAATGCGCTTTAACTTAAAATTGAGGAACTACCTTTGTGCTTGAAAAGTAAACTAAAGTTTTTTTATATTTTATCATGCAAAATTAGATTTTGTATGCTAAAAATTGAAAAACCTTAATTTAAAAGTTTAACTTAGTTTCTTTTTGTTCTACTGTTTTTTCTCTTTCTCATAACTTCTGTGCATCTTCTAACATCCATTTTGCAGCTCGATTTCAGACAAGACAATGTTCTTAACAGCTGACTTCAGTTGTTAGTTTGCTAAATTTAATAAATCTGATGACTCTTGATTGGATTAAGCTTCTTGTGTAACTATCGCATACTGCTTCACATTTAATTTGTTTGTCTCTCTGCTTTTAATGCCTTAAATCTGTGCTGATTACAAAACTTAAAGACGTTAGAACTTCTAAACAGTAGAATAAGATAATTATGTGCTGCCATAAAGTATCTCTGAATTTTGTACAACACATCAAAATTTTATCTTCCCTTTAATGACCTAATGGGAGCACTGCTGCTAGTAGTATGGACAATTCTATTTTAAGCTTTTAAAATTATAATTTTACAAATTCAACTTTTCAAAATACTGCCTTTCAGTACAAAGCCACAATTAAACATTATGTGTTTGATTGTTTTAATTGTTTTCAAAAAAATGAAGCAATGGATAACCTAATGCTTATTCAAAATCAAGCCTGCAAAAATTAATAGGTATATAAATAGAAAAAAGTAAATTATTTGTTATCAAAATGCAAGCTAAAATAAGATAATGGAAGGTATCTATTGTCAAAATAACGGTTAATTGTCAAAAATATTAAAATGTTTGCAAGATGCATTTGGATTGAAATTTTCAACATAGGAAGCTTCGCCCGCGACGTACACGCTAGATATTGACATGCTTCTGAAAATAAATTACTTTTTTCTCGAAATGAAACATAAAATAAGTTATGCTGAGGTAGCATGAGTCAAAATAATTTTGGATTGTGAAAAATATCAACATTTTTGCAAGATGCAAAAGGATTGAAATTTCAGATATTTTTCGCGACGCACGTGTTCAGAATATCGCCATAGCAACCGTCATAACGTACGGTTAACAAAAGCAGAAGTTATGCCACTTTTTCGCGACATTCGCTTGAAAAACGGCCGTTTTGGCGCAGTCAGGCGCAATTTCGATCAAAAAGTGCGTTTGGGAGCAGGATGGAGCAAGATTCTTTATTTGGCGCAGCGTGGCGCAATTGGCGCAGCACTTGCACCACTGCATTTCCCGTCTACTGGTTGCACGTGGCCTGCAATCACGGCGCCCGCTAAGAAGACTGCCATTGACCTCACAGCACAGACTCCAACGTTTGGAATGGTGCCGGACCAGAGCAACGTGGATGGCAGAATGGCAAATCGTAGTGTTCTCAGATGAATCCCGCTTCTGTTTGTCCAGCGATAGTCATCGCATACGTGTGTGGCGTCGACGTGGAGAAAGATCGAATCCGGCAGTAACTGTGGAACGCTCCACAGCGCGACAACGTGGCATAATGGTTTGGGGCGCTATTGCATACAATTCCATATCACCTCTAGTTCGTATTCGGGGCACTATGACGGCCCAACGATATGTAGATAATGTACTGCGGCCGGTGGCAATCCCCTACCTTCAGGGTCTGCCAAATGCAATTTTTCAACAGGATAATGCCCGGCCTCACAGTGCTCGAATCAGCCAACATGCTCTACGAGGTGTACAGATGCTTTCCTGGCCACCATACTCTCCACCAATCGAACATGTGTGGGACGTGATTGGACGCCGTTTGCAGAACCTGTCGTTCAGAGGACGAACTGTGGCAAATGGTTGAAAGGGAATGGAGTGCCATCCCTCAGGACACAATCCGCAGGCTTATTGACTCCATGCCTAGACGTGTTTCTTCGTGGATCGCTGTCCGCGGTGGTCCTACTTCTTACTGAGCCGACGCTGTCCTCGCTCTAAATTTTGCTTATTTATTTTGAAATAAATGTCACTTATTGTTCCATGCTGTCTCTGTCTTCTTACCAAATTTCATCAATTTCTGACCACTCCTTCTTGGTATTGCATTTTCAATGTCGAGCAGTGTAATACTATTAAAAATGCTAAAGGCTAAACTATTTTTTATGTTGATGCATTATAAGTGTTTCAGTTTTTCGTATGTAACTCTGATTAAAAGATAAAATTCACGTTCTTTGCAAATATAAAAGTAATATATTTAATGCTATTATTAGTACTAAAGGCTAAACTACATGTTGATGTATTTTTCTTTCCAGTTTGATTAACTCTAAAAGCAGATTTTTAATTTTTTTTAACTGTAATTTTTTCACAATTTATTCATACCCATTCATTCATTGATAAAACTTTTTAAGAAAGCTTCATAGCATAGAAATAATTTTTTATTACCAAAGGCAAAGGAAGAGGGCTGTCTGGATTCGTCTCTACAACTAATTCAAAAAATTCTTCAAGACTTGCTTCCAAAAGCTTTCTGAAGACTGAAGATCTGCAGAACAGCTCGTTTATGATCTGCAAAGCACTGAAGCGGATTTCTGAATGCTCCTTCCTCAATTGTGTCATCAGAGCATAGTATGCATAATTCACATGACTATCTGATGACCTGAAAATAAATTACATGCAATTACCAATGCTCATTTGTTTCAAGTTAAAATAAAAATATCAAATTAAATTTTCTGGGCAATGTTAACAGATGATGACTTATGACAGTCATAGGAACTTTTTTTGTTTCCGGGAACGCAGCGCTGTTGTCGCAAAAAAAAAAAAAAAAAAAAAATGAGGGAACTCTTCTAGGGTTGGGAGAGGGAAGGACTAACGAAAAGAAAAGCTGGTTTTTGAAACTAAAATATTTTTATGTTACATTTGGAGCATATTAAAGATCAAAATTAAGCATTTCAAAATTTCAGGGGACTGAGTTAAACAAAATTAAAGCTATTAACCACTAAGGGATAAGAATAAGAATGATAAATCTACATTCTCACATTCCAATACTGAACAACAGAAAACCAGACTAATTATATTAACCAAAATTCAAATGCTATTATTTTCCTGTCAGCAATGCTATTGAGAAACAGTAGCATGATCTGCATTGAGTTAATTTTCGTATCAAGAAAAAAGATAAATTATATGACTACAGGTCTCACATCCGCATAAAAAGGTTTAGGTCATTTGATTCTAGTGTTAGTTTACTCCTTAGGCTTAAAGAATAAAAATGCTGCTGCAAAGGATAATCTGCATAAAGCTTGAAAAAATTCTAAGTGAATCAATATATTCTCATAACAAATTTTAAAATATAGCTTTTGAAAAATAAAATAAATATAGATTTAAGTATTTTTAAAATAGTGACACGAAATTTTTTATTTTACATAGAGAAAATAGTTCTTAAGCCCTGAACATTTTCCAATCTGCCTTTTATGCATTAGTATTGTGTTGATGAGTATTCAGTTCAAAGTGTCCCAAACACTAAAAGCCTACCAAATAAAAACATAACTGAGTTTAAAACTTACAACGTAAAGAGTTTACTTAGCTGAGATAAATACAAATGCATTGAATTTAAATATTAAAAATATAAACATACTTGCAAATGTTTTTTAATTTCTTCATTAATCCTTCATCAAGAGTACGTTTACCAGTCGTAGTTAAAGTTTCTATAATTTTTAAAATCTCAGATTCTTTATCACTTGAAGACATGTTTATAAACTGCAGAAGAAAACAGTACAATAATAATGACAGTAATAATGGTGAACCCTGTAAATGAAAATAAGAAATGCGTAGCCGTCGAAATTTAAAAAATAACACTAATAAAATTCAGCTTGGTAACTTATAACCATTTAATGTTTTGGAAGGCGCATAAACGGATCATTTTTTTCGAACAGTTTCAATAATCTTTAGAAATTTATTAACTTCCATGATTAAAGAATATCCATGTTTACAAAACAATGTGCAATCAGGAAAGTTTAAATCAATCAATCTTTTTATAATTCGTGTAATAATAAGCCTCGGCTTTGCCTCTCTTGAGCAAAAGAAGAAACCCAGCCGTAACCTACGAGGATAGAAGCTCGTTCAGTCAGAAGCTCGTAACGTCACGGGCATCCCGGGAACCGAAGGAGTTTATAAACAACACCGCGACCGGTCGAGCGAAATTATGCTTTCTGCGAAAGTGAAGTATAAAATTCCGCGTATGGAGCTGTGTATTAAGAAGAAGTTGTTAGTCGGATGAATGATCAGGGGCGGACATTCCGAACCCCTGGCCGAGGCGGCAAATTTTAGGGGCGGCATTTTGGTTCGAATAATAAAATAAATTTTCTTCAAGGAAAAAAACGTTCAAAAAAATTTAACAAATATGATTCTTTTTATACTTAGGAATCCTGAAAGGTATGAATGTAGCGGTGTTTGCGCGTGTTATTTTAAAAAATCCATTTCAAGACAACATTTTCGGCTATTTCAACATAGCCTATTAAAACAAACGAATATATATTTATAAAATAAACGAATATTTAGAAACTATAATTGTTAATGGAGACATTTTAAAAAACAAACTGCAGCAGATAACTTTAAGAACGTCAAGATTTTGGAATTGCCGAAAGAAGCTCGGCGACATAAAGCGCAGTTTTTTTTGGGGGGGGGGATCTCAATTCATCAAATGAAGCGCCGAATTTTAACGAACGAATAAACAAGAAAATAATAAAATGTGTGCATGCATAAATACTTATATCTGCTGAGAAGAGATATAAAACATCATTGAAAAAATAAATAAATTAAATAACGCATGATGGTAATATTACAAAACTGTCTCACTATTTTTAAATTTTCCGAATCATTAGTAAAAATTTGTCAAATATGAAATTTGTTTTGGAGGTCATAGTATCCTCCCACTGGGGTGCCCCTGATACAAGTTTTGCAAATTGTGTAGAGAGAAAATTGTAGAAAGAAACAAGGCATATAAATACGCTTGATCTAGCACAAAGGTTTTCAACTTGGATTCTGGGAAACCGTAGGGTTTCTTAGACATTTGAAAGTAGCTCAGCTAGTGATCACTATTTGTTCAATCATAGCACCAAACTTTTAATAAAATTACAATTCTTATAAAAGATCAAATGTTCTTTAATATTTCCAATGCATTTCTTAAATATTTTCCTACTCAAAAAGAAAAATTATCTTGGATCAAAACTATACTTCATAACTGACACCTCCTAGCTCTTGATTAAAAAAAAAAAAAAAAAAAAAAAAAAAACAGCAAATTGATGTAACTACTGACAATCAATTGGAACTAAAAATGCATTTGTAGAATGACATTACACAGAATCCTTAAATTTCCAAAAAAGCTGTGAAACATTGTTAATTGTTTCAACATATAAGTGGGCGAAACATCTTTCTCTTCCTGTGCTATGACAAAAGCAAAATTCAGAAACAGATTAGAAGCTGAAGCTGACTGCTTACGTTGCTGATTTAAATAATTATTCCAGACGTGATAAGTACTTTCCAATGAAAAATAATCGCAGCCAAGTTATGAATTAGCTGAACAGATTGATTTAAAAACTGACTCAGAAATTTTGCAGGCTTAAAAGTCAAAACGAATTTAAAAGAAAAAAAAACTTTTTTTTTCTTAATACTCCTGCAATACATTTACCAATGCATAATAATACATTTTCAACGATACATTACCTGGTAGTTCTGACATAGCAAGCAAATTATTAACCTCTCATCCAGTTGCCATAAAAGTATGCATCAGCTACAATTAACTGCATTTTTTAAATGCTAATTTTACGAATTTTAAATAATTGATTGTATTTATATATAGACTTAAAAATTTAGGACGTGTTACATATTTTTAGTACTTATATAAACCCATTAAAAAACAATGTTGAGAGAAATCTTTAGTAATATCTATATTTCTTAACTTAAAGCAGACGTTTCTTACAAAGTTAGTGCAATCTGTGAAACTAAGCAATTCAGTATTAAAATGCCAGAGGCTGGAAAGTGCAAATAAATTGCCTTAAATATAATTGTTCTAGATGTCTTGAAAACAATTAAATAAATCTTTGAAACTCTTTGATAAGTGCAGCAACTTTATTTTTCATCAAATGCATAAAGCATCAATTGTCCTTGTGGCCGGGCTCCGGGATGTTACTTTTCTGTTTTTTAAATATTCACACCATTTCCTTTAAATCATTTAATGCATTTTTTTTATTGATCATTTTACATTTAATTCAGTGTTGTGTTAGTCGGTAGATTGGAGCGACGATCTAACACTAACTTTATATCGAAAGTCAATGTCAGTTTTCTTTTCTCCTCCCAAGCTCTTTTTCCTTGTCGATTAATGTCACTGATTTATAGAACCACAAGCACAAGCAATTTTTATTTAAATTGATTTTAGTTTGCAAAAGGAAGTATAACTTTTAAAAGGTATTGTTTGCCTATTTTTCTCCTTTTTCTTTTTGTTGTCTTAGGTACATTTTATAAGACCTCAAAATGCAGAATTTAATATTTATTTTTCCCGAGAGGGAAACCCCCAACCCCCTGAACTTGCAACTATTCTATACGTTATGAAAAATAGTCACCTCATCATTTTCCTTATACTCATCCCTCTCCAAGGTCAATAGAAATGAATAAAGTAAAAAAAAATGAAGACAGTATGAAGTGCAAAAACGGGAGGGGAGGGGGGGGGCAAGAGCTTCTGAAACATCGAAAAAAAGGACAAAAAAAAAAGCCTACAATATAGTTTCAGGGACTACAAAAGAGGCCCTATATCTAAAATAGCTTAGGGCGATATTCGGTTTAAATCCGACCCTGAATATAGGATTTTATTTTGTCACAGTTTTTAATTCACAACATCTATTTATTAAGTTGTATTTATAAGCAATTTATTTCTTTTCAAACCTTAAGAGGGGTGGCATTTTGCATTTATGTCCGGAGTTGCAAAACTGCTAGGGCCGCCCCTGTGAATGATAGGGTTTTCAAAAGCAATTTTCGTTTTCATCTTTCTACGATGGATTTCATTGAAAATATAGTATGTGGTGTTTCATATTAATCTAGTTGTGAAAACTCTTGTATTATAAGTCTTTTCTCTTTCACTGTGCTTGACATACTTCTTTTTTAATCATAACATGTAATGGGAAAAATAAAAATTGTAGGGGAGCAAGGGCACACACATGGAACAGCTCAATTTTCCCAAACTTAAAATTTTTCAATAATATGGGGGAAAAAAACCTTCAATAGCAGCTGGAAAGCTTCCAAGAATAGGTAGTAAAAATTTTTGTTTTGTCATTCAAGCAAAATTTGGAATTAAATCAAGCATTTACTGATGGTTCTGCTATGAAGCCAATTGATACATCTTTAGATATTGCACCATGAAAATTAATTTTATAAAAGTGCATAGTTTCCTCATTGTGTATGATGATTTATTAATAAGATTTTCTAAATTTTGATAAGTCTGGAATCTTACGATTCCGTACCCAGTCCAAGAATAATTTTTGAAAGTGTCAAGAGTCAATTCTAATATCAATGAGAAGAAAGAAGAGAGTTTTCAATTTATGAGAAAATAAACTCTTTGCAATTTTAATTTTGTTTTATTTAAAGCGCTCAAATGTGCCCCAACAAAACAACCCACATGGGTAAACATTCAATTTGGTATGTACACAAGAAAGATAATTTTGGTTAATAATTAATTAAAATAAAAATATAAGTAAAATATTTACACAAAGGTAATGGAAAAAAAAAATAAATAAAATAAATGAAAAAAAAAGTAATTAAAGGAATAAATAATAAAATATATAAATAATAAAAACTAAATGAAAAAGAAAAAAAAAAAAAAATATATATATATATATATATATATATATTAATAATAAAACATTATAATTAAAGAAAAAAAATAAATGCAGAAAAATTAATAAACAGAAGAAAGAAAAAGAAATAGTATTGACGTTAAAAAAAAATATCTACTTATATTAAAAACTGAGTATCTTTCTAACTATCTTTCTTTCTAACTATCTTTCTTTCTAACTATCTTTCTTTCTAACTATCTTTCTATGTCACGCTTCTTTCTCCTGAACGCCAATGAACTGAAAGTCGAACCAGGTACCGATAGATAGGTAATTTTTCAAGCTTCATTAGTTTCAATCTATATAATTATACGATTTTAATTAGCGAAGATATCAATTAATAAGTAGTCAAGTTTAAAGCGATTAAGCCTAATAAATGATTAAATATGAAATCCATTCTTGCATTGTAAAACGTGGTTGCCATGCCATGAAACAATAATAAAAATGAAAATGAGAATTTTGAATGAAGGCTTAACTAAATCAAACACGAAACTCATAAGCGAGCGACTTACATAGTATTTTTATCGCTAGCTACTTGTAATATTTTGAAACATTCATTTGTTGAAGAGCCATCTACTTATATTAAAAACTGAGTATCAATGTCTGCTTTTTCTCCTTTGAGCGAGCTGAACCAAGGGCGGATCCAGCTTCTGGTTAAGGAGGGGGTCATTTTCGGAAAGGGGGGGGTCAAAGTGCAATTTTTGTGCAAAAATGGGGTGGTTTGGCAGTTTTTTCGTAAAATAAGTCCCAAAAATGCAATTTTTTGCTATATTTGGTCGGTTAGGGGGGGGGGGTCATGATCCCCATGACCCCACTCTGGATCCGCGCCTGAGCTGAACTTACTGAAACTTTCCTCACCATCTTGAAGGCGCGAAGCATCTCAATAATTCGAATGATTTTTTTTATACAGGAAAAAAGTAAAGGCGTGAAGCGCCTGTTAGCGAGCCGCCTTGGCGGGGAGTAGTTTCTTGACAT
Organism: Uloborus plumipes; assembly: GCA_038373865.1. Taxonomy (NCBI): domain Eukaryota; kingdom Metazoa; phylum Arthropoda; class Arachnida; order Araneae; family Uloboridae; genus Uloborus; species Uloborus plumipes. The sequence continues at coordinate 15,676 of JAXGGA010011892.1, read as the reverse complement.
TTTCCTCACTACTTTCAGGGCACGAAGTGCCCGTGCAACGCCGGGCCACGTTCGTGGTACGTCTTGAAATCGAATGAACATTAAATTATATCAAATAAAACTTCAGAATGAGGTAAAAGTTAGAGAGGGGGGACGTTATGCATCAACATGCCGCAGGAAGCTAATCTAGCTGCCCTGGCAGCTAGTCTACTTATATTAAAAACTGAGTATCAATGTCTGCTTTTTCTCCTTTGAGCGAGCTGAACCAAGGGCGGATCCAGCTTCTGGTTAAGGAGGGGGTCATTTTCGAAAAGGGGGGGTCAAAGTGCAATTTTTGTGCAAAAATGGGGGGGTTTGGCAGTTTTTTCGTAAAATAAGTCCCAAAAATGCAATTTTTTGCTATATTTGGTCGGTTAAGGGGGGGGGGATCATGATCCGCATGACCCCACTCTGGATCCGCGCCTGAGCTGAACTTACTGAAACTTTCCTCACCATCTTGAAGGCGCGAAGCATCTCAATAATTCGAATGATTTTTTTTATACAGGAAAAAAGTAAAGGCGTGAAGCGCCTGTTAGCGAGCCGCCTTGGCGGGGAGTAGTTTCTTGACATTTTCCTCACTACTTTCAGGGCACGAAGTGCCCGTGCAACGCCGGGCCACGTTCGTGGTACGTCTTGAAATCGAATGAACAATAAATTATATCAAATAAAACTTCAGAATGAGGTAAAAGTTAGAGAGGGGGAACGTTATGCATCAACATGCCGCAGGAAGCTAATCTAGCTGCCCTGGCAGCTAGTACTCATATAAAATCCGAAAAGAAAATGCGCGTCGCTGGCTGCGCTACGAAACTAAAAGTCAAATGGCACTTTTTGCGCGCAAGCGACACTTCCCGATCATGTGACCTTTTTGCCCGGCGCAAATCGTCGGGCGCTCCGGTCGTGCCCGCTACGACCACGACCGGAGTTTATAAACATGGGTGGGCAGTGTTTGACGTCATCGCCCGGAGTTTCTAAACACGAGCGGTCGCGATCGGTCGACCGATCGCGACCGGTCGCGAGTTTCTAAACGCGCCCGTCAGTAAGTTCGCTTCAGATTAAAAAATGAACAAGTTACTTTTGAAAAAGCAAAAAAACATCTATTTTTTTATTACAACATTTTTTCTAGCATTTTCAATCCTATGTAAAGTTATCAGCTGCCACTTAGCTGTTTCTGCATTTTGCTAAATGCATTTTAAAACTTTTTAAAACTTTAGGACGCAATAAAAATACTTTAAAAACTAATAATGCATCACAAAAAAATATTATTTTCCCGTACGTATACGTGAGTGCACAGCAAACAAGGCTTATGCACTTTCACCCCATGATTTTTAAAAATAAAGTAAGTTATTTTTAAAAAGATATATTAATGTAACACCGTTTTTAATATTTTTAATTTTATTTTTTAAAAAGACTTATGAATTTTAATTGAAAAATTGTAAAAACATTTTATTCAGAGAAAAAAAACTTGTTAAATAAAAAAATAAACGAAAATTAAAGAGTAATGAACATGAAAAAAAAATATAAATAAATAAATAAATAAGGATTTTAAAAAAATCATTAATTTTTTACTCTGAAATGTGAGGGGGGCAATAAGAATGGATCCTTTACTTTTGAAAGTGAGAGAGCAGTCATCCTCTTTATCCCCTGTACGAGCCGCCTATGCTTCGAATGTCCCCCTCCCCCCACGAGACCCCCGAAAAGTGAAAGAGAAAATCGTTAAAGCTTTTCCCCGCAACAGTTTATGGGACGGCATTATTTCCCCTTCATATGAACTCGAGTCATTTGATTGCCCATCCACCATCCCCCAAGCACCTCTCCGTAAACGAGACTCCCTCAGAATGATATAAAAAATGAACAAATAAATAACACTTAAAAAATATTAGTTTGCCTAAAAAATAGCAATAACGCAGTCAGCGCCAGGAACACTCCCCCCCCCCGTTAGTGCACCCGAGTTTTTCCCACACTGAAATGAATTCTTTCAAGGCCAAACATCTTTGTATCGGAGCCACACTATACAAGTAGGTGAATGAGGAGCAAAGTGAAATAGAGGGGCAAAGTGAAATTGAGGGGCAAAGTGAAATGGTGAAATATTTTCAGTTTGCAGCGCCACGTTTCAAGCAATATTTTAACTAAGTTCCTGAACATTTTGTTGATTCCTGTCAAGAACTAAATACTTCTGGGGATCAACGAAAAAACTATACAAGTGGTTTTTAGAATTTGATTCACTTATTGTAATATTCGGAGGTTTCGAAAAATATTTATTGTTATGATAAAATTCTTCTACTTATCGTTTTAAGTGCTAATTAGGATATACTAATATCCAGTTAGTACTTATTTAGTTCATGTTAAGCATTTTTTGAATTTAAATGCTCAATGCAATTCGTCAAGTGCTCGCTGGGCAAAGTGAATGGGGCAAAGTGAAATAGCTCATTTTGTTTACTTATTCATTTGTTTTTTTGTTTTTTTTTTTTTTCACACTCATTGTTTTACACTAATCTATTATTTGCTTGATAAATATTTCATTTACATAAGATGTGTGAAAGTAAACATTATAAAATAAAAAGAAACATATCGCTGTGGAAATGACAAAATTTTACTTTCATGAATAAATTTAGAAAAAAAAGTGTGGCACTTAATATCTTAAACTAGCTTATATTTAAAAAGAGTGCAAGTTGCTCGGGATAAAAATCTTATGTACAGTGCGTTTCGAAATGATAGGTCCACCAGTAAAAACGAGAGTCATGCTGGTAAAAAAGGTTGTATTGTGTACAAAGTACTATTTTATAAATTACATTACTTCATTCAATGTAAAGAAGCTCATAAATAATTTACAAATAATAGGAATAATGAGGAAAACTAAAATTAGATGAAACAGCTGTTTCAAAAAGATAGGTCCACTGAACCAAGCATCAAATAAATGTTGAATTAATAAGAAATATTTCTGATTTTTTTTCTGAATAAGCTCATAAATCCTATTTAGCATGGTTTCTACAAGTTTTTGCAAACAATTTGTTCCAATGTTTGACCATTCGGAGGAAATAGCCCTTTTTAAGTCTGCAGTACTCTTGTACTGCCTTTCGCCTGCTTACACCGCTCTTGCGAGTATACCCCACATGTTTTCTACTAGATTCAGGTCGGGGCTGCAAAGTGGCTAATCGATAATATGTACAACATTATCCAGAAACCATTCAAAAGTGGACTTTGTAGTGTTCAGAGGAGCATTGTCCGGTTGGAACAAGAAGAATGAGCCCCCAATGGGTTCTGATTGTGGAATAAAATATTGTCCAAACAGCCTGTTATAGCCAGTAGCATTCAAACGATTGTCTATAAATGCTATATCAGTTTTTACTATCCCTCTGAATCGGGCACATGCCATAAGGGAACCACCATCAGCTTGCCTCTTCGAGAATATCTGCCTATCGTTACGCAGAACGTGGTAGTAATAATGCCAACCATCTGGACCATCCAGGTTGAATTCCTTTTTACAGGGCCGTCGCGAAGCAAGTTCGGTTGGGGGGGGGGTGTTGAGATTAAATTTGCCGACCGACTCCCAACGTTTTGCCGACTTATATGAGTTAATTTTGATCTGTGATTTTCAAATCAATGTGCTCCATAAAGCGAATAAATTGAGGGTGTTACATTTCATAACAAAATGTAACATTGAAAAAAAAAAAAGTCATGATGCATTATGAATGCACATCAATTCCACGACATTAACACTGTTTCATCAACCATATTGCTCTTAAATTTTCTAAAAATATAGGATATAACTTCGCTTGCACACCCTGGCTTTTAAGAGTGTGCAGTCAGGCGTCATTTTAGACGTTAAAATAAAAAGCTTTTTTTGTGACGCAATTTCAAGTTATTTCTGTGAGGAGTATTAGGAACTTGTTTGATTTGTGGACGCTCTTCGACAAAGTTTCGAAATAGAAATCTCTAAAAACGCATTTTTGATTGTACATGAGTCATTCCACGTCAACTGGACCAATTTTTCAAATCGTCCCCACTCGACCATCTCCGATTTGGATTAGATTTTACAGAGGTGTAGACATGCCTATGAAACTAACCTGTGCAAATTTTTAGCTTCCAAGATCCAAATATGGAGGAGCTAGGTTCCCGCAAAAAATGTGGTCCAAAATGGCGGATGAACTTTGTGAAACGAGTTGCAATGTTCAGGTCAAGGTTGCAGAAAATTTTATCATAGTGGAAGCCTAATATTTTTGGATACTAAAGTACTTTTGGTTGTCAACACTCTCCAGTATATTTTGTGAGTTTGTGCTTATCAGACTTTGTGTAGCACGCGCCTAAACTTGCGAAAAAACGCGGTGGGCAATTTTTTTCCTGGATTTCAGGTTGTCTTAAATTTTGAACCAAAAAAGTGCAAAGGTTTATACTTCGTAGTTTTATCGTCCAAATACTTGTCTTTAATGTTTTCCAGCTGCAGAGCTTAAATATTGTATTTGTAAAAGATATTGGCACCCTAATTGTCGATGAAAACGCTTCTTTTGAAAAATCGCTTGTAAGGAGGAAAAAATAGCTCAAAGTATTGTCAGTTATGAAGAATTGGCATAATTAGGCTAAGACTGCAGAACATTTTATTATAATAGAAGTCCAATTTTTTAACAACTTGAAGTACATTTAGTTCTTAATAGATTCTAATAATTATGTGAGTTCAAGCTCATTAGCTTTTGTGTAGCATACATGAAAAGTATTGGCAATTCCTGTTTGAAAAATAGTTTGATTTCAATGAACTGTAACGCAGGTTTGTCACCTTCAATCATCTTTTCGTTAGTACCACTATGAATAAGATATTTTCCTATCAGAATATTTAAATAAACAACCAAATGTACTTTAGATTCCCAAAAATATTAGGCTTCCAGTGTAATAAATTTTTTTGCAGTATTAGCCTAATTATGCCAATTCTTCATAACTGTCAGTATTTCAAACTTATTTTTTCATCCTTATTCGAAAGAACACCATCGAAAAAGAACCTCATTTCGATAGGAAAAAGTCTGTTCTTTCTAATGGTGCTAACGACAAAACGATGGGAGGTGACAAATCTGAGATACACTGCGTTGAAAACAGGCGATTTTTTACTAAAAGGATTTTGATAGTCACTTTGGACGACAATATCTTTTACAAAATCAATATTTAAGCCCAAACTTAAAATTTTTCAATAATATGGGGGGAAAAAAAACCTTCAATAGCAGCTGGAAAGCTTCCAAGAATTGGTAGTAAAAATTTTTGTTCTGTCATTCAAGCAAAATTTGGAATTAAATCAAGCATTTACTGATGGTTCTGCTATGAAGCCAATTGATACATCTTTAGATATTGCACCATGAAAATTAATTTTATAAAAGTGCATAGTTTCCTTATTGTGTATGATGATTTATTAATAAGATTTTCTAAATTTTGATAAGTCTGGAATCTTACGATTCCGTACCCAGTCCAAAAATAATTTTTGAAAGTGTCAAGAGTCAATTCTAATATCAATGAGAAGAAAGAAGAGAGTTTTCAATTTATGAGAAAATAAACTCTTTGCAATTTTAATTTTGTTTCATTTAAAGCGCTCAAATGTGCCCCAACAAAACAACCCACATGGGTAAACATTCAATTTGGTATGTACACAAGAAAGATTTTGGTTAATAATTAATTAAAATAAAAATATAAGTAAAATATTTACACAAAGGTAATGGAAAAAAAAAATAAAATAAATGAAAAAAAAAGTAATTAAAGGAATAAATAATAAAATATATAAATAATAAAAACTAAATGAAAAAGAAAAAAAATATAGATATATATTAATAATAAAACATTATAATTGAAGAAAAAAAAAAGAAATGCAGAAAAATTAATAAATAAACAGAAGAAAGAAAAAGAAATAGTATTGACGTTAAAAAAAAATATACTCATATAAAATCCGAAAAGAAAATGCGCGTCGCTGGCTGCGCTACGAAACTGTCAAATGTCACTTTTTGCGCGCAAGCGACACTTCCCGATCATGTGACCTTTTTGCCCGGCGCAAATCGTCGGGCGCTCCGGTCGTGCCCGCTACGACCACGACCGGAGTTTATAAACATGGGTGGGCAGTGTTTGACGTCATCGCCCGGAGTTTCTAAACACGAGCGGTCGCGATCGGTCGACCGATCGCGACCGGTCGCGAGTTTCTAAACGCGCTAAGCGAAGCATGCAAAGATTCCCGCTAAAGCGACAAGTTGAGATGCAGTGGATGTAGCAAACAACGATAAGCAACGTGATGTTGCGTTATCTTTCGGCATGTTTGTCAACGTTTCAAGTGTAATTAATTTGCCACGATACGTTGCGTTTCAAAATTTTGCTTTTGTGACGCTTCAAAATAGCGTGATATCACGTTGCCTGGAAAACAGTAACGATCTGTCAACCAATTGTAACGTGATGAAACGTAAAGGTTGCGTTTCAGTGTTACTTGGGTTATCAATAACCGGAAGCATTCTAGAAAAACAGTTGAATCTTCTTTATCTACCGCCCTCCTCTCCCCAAATCATTGCAGCAAAAATTCCCGGAATTAGTGTTGGAGATTTATGTCTCAGACAACACTGGGACTGGATATTCGTCAAGACTGGAAGACACCTGTTCACAGGGCAATGCGGACAAGAGATTTTGACCCTCAAATGACCTTCTTAGTGTAAGCAGTAGGCAGGCCGCACACCGAAGCGGGGGAATTCCACAATCGACAATAATACATCCGCGCAACTTGTCGCCAAGGTTCGCAGACTGGAGCAACACAGCACGAAACTTGCGCATGCGCACTACGCTCATCGTCAAAAAGTAAACAAACCTTAATCATTTCGTTTGATGATGAATTAATGATCCATTTTCTCGCATCTCGAAAGAGGAAACAAAAAGCAGAACAAGAGACGTTTGTCAAAGAAGAAAAATTTATTTTAGGATTCATCTGATTAACCACATTAAACTTGTAATTATCACTTTTGCCACAATTGTTTAGAAATATAAATTATTTTCCTCTAATTAGACAACAAAATAGCAAATGATTCATGGAATTAAATGAATTATTTAAATTTTAATTATATAATCAACAGCCACACGTATTAGATACTGTCGATTCGAAGAAATATTATTTGATTAAGGGGGTATTTTGTTTTGTTTTAGCGGGGATCTTGAACATTGGCTCTATGGCATGGGTTCCAAGATGTTTTATTGGATAAGCGAGGTATTCCTTTATACGTTACCCGATTAAGCAGCGACCACAGTATATTTTTTCACTCTAATCCAGCTATAGTGATCCCCCGATTGTAGCAAACCCTATGCAATTCATCCAATTTTAGACGCATAACACCCATATGCTATAAAACCGGCCATAGTGATCCAAAAAGTTTCAGAAATACCATTTTAACCAAATTTCATTGGAAATATTTTAGACTTAGAATACGTACATAGAAGCTTTTCTGGTTTTTAAGTCTCCGTAGTTTCAGAATAATTCAAACTTTTAACAAGAACAATTTGACTAGAGATTAATATTTTAATATTGATGAAGAAACAAAAGATACCAAAAGTCCAAAAATACCAAAAGTCCAGGACCTTCAATCTTTGCTCCAATGGCAGAAAACATTTTTTTTGCAACTGAAACTATAATTCAACGCTCTGTGAAATTGCTTGCAAAAGTTGACAAAAAAAATTAGCAAAATGTGTTTAAGTTCAAAGCTTGCAACCGAAACTAACGTTTCTTCAAATGCTATTGAGTACAGTATAGTTATTTCACTTAATTGCTGTAATTACCAATGGAATCATAGGTTCAGTACAGAAATACTGTCGTCCCCGCTTAATCAGGTAAACGAATACCCCGCTTATACGAATAAAACCGTTTGGAACAGAACATTTCCCCATAGACACTATGTTAAATATCCCCGCTTAAGCGAATAATTTCCCCGGATAATCGAATAATATTTGTCAGCTCTTACAAAATTTTTGCTAAGAAAAATGTCGAATCAAATAAAAGTGTTCCCACAAGACCTTGAGCAAACAAACCACTATTGTGGACTGTTTCAGAAAATAAAAGGCAGAAAAACAAATTTTTTCGCAACACAAGTTTTAGTTACTTAATGATTTTCATACGACTGTACAATATTTATACTCAATTATCATACTATTTCGTCGTTTACTTTGCTTATTTCAAAATCTTTTTACCAATAACATTATTTCCTTTATATATAGATATTTCTTTGTTATTATTATGTTTTGAGACAAAAGTTGTGAAAATTGAAAGGTAAAAAAAAATTTCCCCGCTTAATCGAATAAATTTTTTGGAACCGATAGTATTTGTTTAAGAGGGCCCGACAGTGTTAGGCGAAACCAAGGGTTTCCCTTTCTTTATTGAGCTCCATACTTTATTAATTTCAAAATCAGTAAAATCATGCTACATTTATAGAACACAGTACATGTATAATATTTATAACACGGTTGAATTGCAAAATTTTCTAGCACAGTAATGCTAATTTTGAATAGAATACTTTTAAGAAGTAAAATCATATGACAGAGGATCTAGTTGCTGCTCTATATAGAGGAGATAACATCTAATGCTCTATTGCCTTCTGAATGTGAAATGATCTTGTATTTCATCTTTGAAATCTTCAGCGACGTCGATTTCTTCAAGTTTGTATTTAATCTGATCTCGAGTAGAGGCACTTGCTGTGTAAGTAATCCGCTGTAGCAATTTGAAGCATTCAATATAATATAAAGGTGTTATCTTGAAGTTCGTCCACTGCTTCTCTCCGCATCTTTGAGGAATATGTACACCGAAAAGCATAAACAGAAAGGTTGGTATTAATAAAAAAAAACCTAACCTTCCTGCTATATGCCATCCAGTACTGAAATTAACTGCAAAGAAAATTGATAAAAAAGTTACACAATTTTCCTTCACACTTTATCCAGGCTTAGGACTGGCAGCTTTAAATGCTGGCGTGTTTAAAAATTGTTTCTAAAATAAAAATACATTTTAGTTTAACATTTAGTCACTGAGTCGCAAGAATGAGCTTCAAATATTTTTCCATCTTCGTTGGCAGGCTTCAACTAAGTACAGAAGAGAAATAGCTAATTACTTAAATGTTCAGGTTTTGAATGAAAAAGCTTTTTTTTAACATTCAGCAATAGTTTCATCATTAGTTGCATTTGGAGAACAAAAATTTTAAATTAATGCCATGCACTTCTTAGGTGTTATGCTTAAGATTTTGGACATTTAAGCTTTTTTCATCAATTTATCGCAACCATGACTTCGTAGATAAATTTGTAAAAGTGATTTGTTTCAAAATACAACCTGTTTATTTCGAAAATTTCCTTTTATATACTATACTCTTTTGTATACTAACAACCACTTTTTTCTAACGTGTGCCAACAACTTGCAAATTAACTCTTTCTTTCTTTTATAACAAGCAGATACAAATTATATGCACTATTTACACGTTTTTTTTTAATATTTGAACGGTTTAGAACTATCCAAAATCTTAAGTTATTTCTGTGACTGAAATTAATAGCTTGACATCATGTTTATACAGCTAGTTATATCATGTTTATCCTATCTAGCGCTAAGGAATGATGAAATTTAATTTTAAAGAAGCGTTGATTTTGAAATTACATTTCAATAAGAGACAAAATTTCATAATTGAGTAGAAAATCAAACTTAATTCATAAACAAAGTTACATCGCATTACTAAAAATATAATAAGTAGGGCAGTATTCTTAAAATTAGTTTTTCGGGGCCCATTTCAGATAACTTTTGTCGAAAAAAGTACCATAAGTCATTCATTTTATTATTAAAATACAAAAATTTTGCATTTTTACTTACCTGGGACTTTACTGTTTTGGATATATCAAACCATGCTTTCTCCAGGCAATTTCGGTTCGGCTTTCACGGCTTTCAATTGCCTTCACAAAAAAAATATTAAAATCCGAATTATCCGCCATGTTTCCACACTGTCGACGAGCGGCAAAGAGACAAGCGACAAAATTCACTCCTGCGTCACTTTCGCGACACGTGCGTCGTGTCGAATGTGGAATTGTTTTTCAACGCGCAGCTTCGGTGTGCGGATCCCAGTTAAAATCAGTAGTAGCAAAAAGAGTCGCGTGTGGAATTCTCCCAGTGTCGCTTCGGTGTGCGGCCTGCCGAAGGAGAGAAATGTTCTACGGATGCGCTAGTTTGAAAGTGGCAACGAATTCTCACACGCCGCCAGAGGACGCTAGCTGAAACGCTCCCTATCTCCTACGGGAACGGGAATCAATGTAAATGATACTGAATCTGTCATCTTTTTAAATGCTGCTATGGGAAAGAAAAAAATTTTTTTTTCAACTGGATTTTGGTGTAAACCATCGATTAACATTATGAACTAAATATTACTTTGATTCACCCACTGAAATTTTGCCGTATTTTTTAAGAAAGATATTTAATCGACGGCATCTAGCTACTTGCCAAATTTGACATATATGCGACTGTATGTGACATTTTCTTTGCATTGTACGACATAATTTTTGCTGAGAATCAGTTCTCTAAATTGTTGATAAATTAAGCATGAGGCAAAAAATTAATTATGTCAGAATTTAATTTTGTTATTAATTAAATATATTTAGTAGACAAAATAATTATTAGTTTAAATGTATTTATTAAATATATTTAGTTCATAATGTTAATCGATGGTTTGAGCAAAATTCCAATTAAAAAAAAATATTCTTGCCAACAGCAGTCTTTTAAAATGACAGATTCTGTCAGATTTGGCAAGTTGGTAAGTGCATTCGATTAAACCTATTTCTCAAAGAATACGGCACCTATTTTCGTGGAAGAAATTCATATTTAATTCATAATGTCAATCGAAGATTTACACCAAAATCCAGTTGAAAAAAATTTTTTTTCTTTCCCATAGCAGCATTTAAAAAGATGACAGATTCAGTATCATCCCTACAAGCAAAATTTCTTGCATCAGCCTTGACAGATCTTGATAATGTACTGATGGCGTCAGTATTAAATTTAAATTACTGCATACAGACTGTATAAAGATTAAAAAGCAAATATTGCAAAAACAGCACGTATGCAAGATTATATTCATCTTTCAATGTCCATACTGATTTCCTCCTGCAATATTAAGACTGAATACATGTTGTCAGCGTCAGGATTCAAAAGGAGCAATTGAGAAACACTGGTTTCATGCTGTTGCCGTCAGGGTCATTAGCAAACAAAGACCCACGCTCCCGACCCACCTGGATCTTTGTTGAAAGTCACGCATGCGCACTTTTATTCCCAGCATTCCTAGTTTCTTGTATCGTGGGTTTTTTTCTTCGGCGTTATCAAGAACATGAGAGCGAGTTAGCTTGCACGTGGTATGATACGCAGTTTGGCTTCGTTAAAAATCTGTTTGCTTAAGCGTGGAATATGATTGTGTTAGAAATTATTTGAATCATTCTTAACTGCCTTTATTTAACAAGTGCTATGCACAATAAATATCGCGATCAATGGCAGAAATTGGCAAAAATAAAGTTTTTCGTTCTTAAACAAGGGATTATACGCACTCACGGTTTTACCATAAAATGACTTCAAGCTCGCTAGTAAGTTTAATTTTATTCAATAACTATTTATGTTATTCTTGAAAATAAATTAGTTTTTTGTCTAAGTGTATTTTTTAAGCTGACATCTACTCAGAAATGGACTTAGATTTTTTGTTTATTATCTGCGATATTTATTAATATTTCTCCATAATTTTAACCAGGCATTTTATGTATTAATAATTCGAAAAGAAGCATACATTTTTAAATAAATAAAATATTTCATTGTATTTTTAATAGTGCGACTCATTCTGTTAAGCAAAAAAAAAAAAAAAATAATAATAATAATAAAATAAATAAATAATAAAAAATCTAACTATGTTTTTGCCACTATATAAGAAGTCTATGAATTTTAATATGTAAAGTTTAATCTAAAATCAATGAAGTAATTTTCATTATCCGCAATTAAATTGCAAATCGAACGAAAGCAAATATCTCTATGTGACTTTTCAATCATATGTCAGCTTAAAAAATATTCTAAGCTAAAAAAAAAATTTGCTTGAAGAATAAAACGAATAGTTAAAGAATGAAATTTACTTCGTGAATTTGAAGCGAAAATAACACACACAAAAAAAAAAAAAAAAAGAAAGAAAGAAAGACCTTGCAAGCAATTGCACCTTTCATACAGACTAATTTCACACTGTTATATCAATGTATCCTGCCATTTTAATGTCAAGATAATATGTATGCAGGATTACAATAGCACTTCAATACCACTTCTTGCATGCAGATTGATTTCACACTGTTATGCCAGCATTTTGATGCTTCAAAGGCAGAGCCCACCCTGTAACTCGACTGATATTAGACTGCATACACCTTGACAGTCAACATTGGGGCAAGTCGCTGACAGCTCTTAGAGAGTAACATAACATTATTCAGGCAGCATTTAGGCAAGGTGATATTTGCCGACGCGTTAACCTTTATGCAATCCTGAGGCAAGATATTTTGCTTGCTGGGAAGTGCTAGGCATTAATTAAAAATTTTTGTTCTCCAAATGCAACTAATGATGAAACTATTGCTGAATGTTAAAAAAAAAGCTTTTTCATTCAAAACCTGAACATTTAAGTAATTAGCTATTTCTCTTCTGTACTTAGTTGAAGCCTGCCAACGAAGATGGAAAAATATTTGAAGCTCATTCTTGCGACTCAGTGACTAAATGTTAAACTAAAATGTATTTTTATTTTAGAAACAATTTTTAAACACGCCAGCATTTAAAGCTGCCAGTCCTAAGCCTGGATAAAGTGTGAAGGAAAATTGTGTAACTTTTTTATCAATTTTCTTTGCAGTTAATTTCAGTACTGGATGGCATATAGCAGGAAGGTTAGGTTTTTTTTATTAATACCAACCTTTCTGTTTATGCTTTTCGGTGTACATATTCCTCAAAGATGCGGAGAGAAGCAGTGGACGAACTTCAAGATAACACCTTTATATTATATTGAATGCTTCAAATTGCTACAGCGGATTACTTACACAGCAAGTGCCTCTACTCGAGATCAGATTAAATACAAACTTGAAGAAATCGACGTCGCTGAAGATTTCAAAGAGGAAATACAAGATCATTTCACATTCAGAAGGCAATAGAGCATTAGATGTTATCTCCTCTATATAGAGCAGCAACTAGATCCTCTGTCATATGATTTTACTTCTTAAAAGTTCATTATTCTATTCAAAATTGGCATTACTGTGCTAGAAAATTTTGCAATTCAACCGTGTTATAAATATTATACATGTACTGTGTTCTATAAATGTAGCATGATTTTACTGATTTTGAAATTAATAAAGTATGGAGCTCAATAAAGAAAGGGAAACCCTTGGTTTCGCCTAATACTGTCGGGCCCCGCTTAAACAAATACTATCAGTTCCAAAAAAATTTATTCGATTAAGCGGGGAAAATTTTTTTTACCTTTCAATTTTCACAACTTTTGTCTCAAAACATAATAATAACAAAGAAATAGCTATATATAAAGGAAATAATTAATGTTATTGGTAAAAAGATTTTGAAATAAGCAAAGTAAACGACGAAATAGTATGATAATTGAGTATAAATATTGTACAGTCGTATGAAAATCATAAAAAAGTAACTAAAACTTGTGTTGCGAAAAAATTTTATTTTCTGAAACAGTCCACAATAGTGGTTTGTTTGCTCAAGGTCTTGTGGGAACACTTTTATTTGATTCAACATTTTTCTTAGCAAAAATTTTGTAAAAGCTGACAAATATTATTCGATTATCCGGGGAAATTATTCGATTAAGCGGGGATATTTAACATAGTGTCTATGGGGAAATGTTCTGTTCCAAACGGTTTTATTCGTATAAGCGGGGTATTCGTTTACCCGATTAAGCGGGGACGACAGTATTTCTGTACTGAACCTATGATTCCATTGGTAATTACAGCAATTAAGTGAAATAACTATACTGTACTCAATAGCATTTGAAGAAACGTTAAGTTTCGGTTGCAAGCTTTGAACTTAAACACATTTTGCTGATTTTTTTGTCAACTTTTGCAAGCAATTTCACAGAGCTTTGAATTATAGTTTCAGTTGCAAAAAAAAATGTTTTCTGCCAATTGGAGCAAAGATTGAAGGTCCTGGACTTGTATCTTTTGTTTCTTCATCAATATTAAAATATTAATCTCTAGTCAAATTGTTCTTGTTAAAAGTTTGAATTATTCTGAAAATACGGAGACTTAAAAACCAGAAAAGCTTCTATGTACGTATTCAAAGTCCAAAATATTTCCAATGAAATTTGGTTAAAGTGGTATTTCTGAAACTTTTTGGATCACTATGGCCGGTTTTATAGCATATGGGTGTTATGCGTCTGAAATTGGATGAATTGCATAGGGTTTGCTACAATCGGGGGATCACTATAGCTGGATTCGAGTGAAAAAATATACTGTGGTCGCTGCTTAATCGGGTAACGTATAAAGGAATACCCCGCTTTTTCAATAAAACATCCTGGAACCCATGCCATAGAGCCAATGTTCAAGATCCCCGCTAAAACAAAACAAAATACCCCCTTAATCGAATAATATTTCTTCGAATCCACAGTATCTAATACGTGTGGCTGTTGATTATATAATTAAAATTTAAATAATTCATTTAATTCCATGAATCATTTGGTATATTGTTGTCTAATTAGAGAAAAATAATTTATATTTCTAAACAATTGTGGCAAAAGTGATAATTACAAGTTTAATGTGGTTAATCAAATGAATCCTAAAATAAATTTTTCTTCTTTGACAAACGTCTCTTGTTCTGCTTTTTGTTTCCTCTTTCGAGATGCGAGAAAATGGATCATTAATTCATCATCAAACGAAATGATTAAGGTTTGTTTACTTTTTGACGATGAGCGTAGTGCGCATGCGCAAGTTTCGTGCTGTGTTGCTCCAGTCTGCGAACCTTGGCGACAAGTTGCGCGGATGTATTATTGTCGATTGTGGAATTCCCCCTGTGTCGCTTCGGTGTGCGGCCTGCCTCGCGACACGTGCGTCGTGTCGAATGTGGAATTGTTTTTCAACGCGCAGCTTCGGTGTGCGGATCCCAGTTAAAATCAGTAGTAGCAAAAAGAGTCGCGTGTCGAATTCCCCCAGTGTCGCTTCGGTGTGCGGCCTGCCGTAGTGACAGTGGTGACAATGAAGGGGACGAAAACGCGCCTTGAAAAGAATCTGCCGTCGGCAAGATAATCCCAGGGTACCCAGCAAGTAGCCAGCCTTACTGGAGTACTGAAGAAATTCGTAGCATCAGGAACGGAGAGTGAAAAAAGGAAAAGAACTGCACACAGGAACAAGGAAAAAAAAAAATCCAGAAATTTTATGATTTTTTTTTCTTCATTTAAAAAAAAGGTTAATTTTTTGCAAAAGACTTGTTTGCTGCTGCACTCATGTAATGTATATGTATGGGAAAATAATATTTTTTTGTGATGCATTATTAGTTTTTTTATTGCGTCCTAAAGTTTTAAAATGCATTTAGCAAAACGCAGAAACAGCTAAGTGGCAGCTGATAACTTCACATAGGATTGAAAATCCTAAAAAAAATGTTGTAATAAAAAAAAAGATATATTTTTTTGCTTTTCAAAAGTAA
>JAXGGA010011891.1:0-40706 GCA_038373865.1 Uloborus plumipes | reverse complement strand
TTGCAATATTTTATTTGAATTTATTTTAAAATACACTGCGTTCTTTAAAAAAGCAGTTCCATCTAGGCAATAAAAAATAAATTCAAGCATGAATAATTTTAGTGTAAAAAAATAAAAATGTCCATGAAAAATAAAAATAAGTATTCGGGGCCATTTCACAGTATTTGAATTTTGCGACATTTACAAAGTTCGAACCTCTATATTTATAACATGAAGATATAGAAATTATTTTTTGGCAGCATAGAAGTCCTACCCACACACAAACTCAAAATAAAATAAAGTACTAATATTGCACTGTGACGCATAAAAATGTGTTAAAAAGTTGATCAAAATAAGTTCCATTCCCCCTGAATCTAATTAATCTATGCTATCAAAATTTTGTTTTTTGAAACACTGATACATTACAGATAATAAGAATACAAACATTTCATTTTTGGATTGAAACTTTGAAATTTTAGAATAAAACTTCAGATACACAGTGAAATGCCTCATATTGCGTACTCTACAATTTGTATTAATTGGCTGTGTCTAAAAATTTTTTGATAAAAAATATTTTATTAGAAGAAATAATATTTTAAAGGTTTAAATTGGAGAAAAAATATCTTTTGTGCAAGATACAAATCTAAAATAGCCAATGGGTGCTGGATTGCCAAAAAGTTCAGTTGGATACCTCATAATCAAATTGTTATTACTAATATTATTATTTACTGTCCATTCCAAAACTTTTAGATCAATATAATTAAATTGTTTAAATTTTCATTGACTACGACTCCACCCACCATTGATTGCTAAATATAACAGCAATCCATTGATCAGGTTACACTATCACAAAGCCTATGTATGTGATGTAATAAAGTGTTCTTCTCCAAGTTTCTTATTTATCGAGATATATCTATTTATTTTCGGTCATAAGTGCAAAAATATTGCTTTTTTTTAATTGCCTGTCATTGGCTGCATTCTAATTTAAGGGAGCAGAGCTAGTAATGTCCTTAATATCTAATTTATTAAATTCTCCCTAATTCTAAAATTTTTCTAGAACAAGATGCTTGTACCATAATCTTATCAAATGTAAATTGTATTAGTATAAGTAATTTAAGAACGAATTAATATGATAAACCAGGTTTTGGAAACTATGGTAAAAACTGTGGTTTAAACCATCCTGTCCAAAAGTAAGTTTTAGTGAAATTGTATTTTCTGAGGAAATACCAAATAAGCAGAATAAAATCTATTAATATTTTACTACTGAGCCAATATTTAGAAAAGTGCCAATTTGAAGTTGGAGTTTTCTGAAAAAAAAAATTTTTTTGCAGAAAAAAACTAACATTGGATTTTAAGTCTAAATTGGGTCTAAATGCAAGAAAATAAAAGGGGGGAGGTCAAGGAAGTTATTTACCCCCTCCTTAGATTACTCACTTTTAAGCCGTTACAGATCTGATGAATGTTACAGATCTGATGTTAATATGAGCTACATATTTGAGTTTATGCTTTCAGTCTTCGTTAACATCTCTAAATATGATATCATTTCCTTGCATTTTAAACATAGAATTAAGATAATTATATTAAAATGTATATATTAGGCTAAAAAATCAAATTTCATTATAAAAAAGCATTTCTTGGAAATAAAAATGAGCGATCAGATTTTTAGATAAAAGAAATTATGAGATTACCAAATCCAAACTAATAAAACATTTATTTTGTTTTAAAACAACACACAACTTCAACTTTTTCAACACACAACTCTGCTGCTTGCTTTTCTTTAATTAGTTGCAGGAAATTTAATTTCTTGATCAGAAATTCAAATTTAGCATGCTAGTTATTATCTAGTTATTTAGCGAAGTTATGAGAAATTGAAGCACCGAAAAAAAAAAAAATAAATAAATAAAATAATAATAATTAATTAACTTAATTTCTGCAGTGTCAATTTTTCTTATTTTACTAACTTCTATTGTTGGGTCATACAAACCACAAATGAAGCAATTGTACTAAAACTAATTGCTTTTCATTTTTTAAGAACAAAAATATTCAATATATATGGCTAAAACCTAAGATTTTTGCTTTTTGTAATTCTGAAACGTGTGAGTTAGTTCTGTAACATATTCGCTGTTTTTCAATGTTACCGCTCTGACTGTTACCGATCTGACAAACTGACAAAGTTTTTTTTTTTTATTTCCAAGTCGATCGCACTAAACCAAAATCAAACACGTGGGTTTTTCACTTGCAATAAAGGACTATACTTATATATAAAATAATTTTTAAAATAATAAAAAATGCGCATTTTAGAGCGTGTTACCGATCTGATGACTCAAATGACACACTTTTATAAAATCACTTTAAAAAATCTTACCTACAATTTTAGATGCAGAAATGCAAATTTTTAATTACGATTGGATAAAACATCCCACCAGGTACTCAGTATCACGTGGTATAGGTGCAGGAAATGATTTTGGGAGCTTAAACATGGTTTGGAAGTTATTGTTACCACTCTGACGGCGGAACTTGGGACACGCTTATTTTGCATCGGCTAGGAAATCAGAAATCGATTAAAACAAAAATGAAGTAAAATATTAACAAAGGGGTAGAGATAGAATCGTTTTTTGTGCTAGTGCGTTTTTTTGGGAAGTTAGAAAGTGCGCATGACCTGTTTGCATGCTAAGCTTTGCTACTGGGGACACGTTACCGATCTGATTTTTGATGTATAAAAACAATATTTTCTGTTGAAAAAAATTTTTTTTTTCTGATGTTATTAGATGAAATGAAAGCAGAACATTATCTTCTTTCTGGGGAAAATTATTTTTTTTACTAGTTATTGAAATACTAGTGAAAATTCACTTGGGACTCAAATTGGCACTTTTCTAAATATTAGCTCTACTAACATTTCTTCTTACTTTTTACTACTAACATTTTACTGATCTAAATATTTTACTAATTAAAAATTTAAGTTAAAACAATAATTTATAGATTGTGAAACTCCGAATATGTATAAAAAAATTTATCACTCTTATAAATCAGATTTTAATTTAGTAACATGGGAATTAAGTTCTTCATTAAAAATTTTAATAAGTACTCACGAGTTTGTGTAGTTATACTTTTAACAGTAGTAAAACTTTCTACAAAGATTGCAAATGAGAGTTTAAAATGTTGCGCAGTAATTGACTTCAATGCAGTAAATGACAGAAATGATAAAATAACTATGTTGATAAAATCATTTAAAAAATATATTAAAGTACTTAATAATATCACACAAATATAAACATTTTTGTACCCATGAAATACATAGGCTTGCCAGACGTCAAAAAAGGTTAAAAAGGGACAATATTCAAGGTAATTCAACCTTGGCTAGTTTTTAGAATGTTTTACTGGATAGTTTTTTCTGAAAGCTATTAATAAATCATTTCTATTTATGAACTTAAATCACTTAAAAATAAGTCTAGTATATAAACATAGAAATTTAAAAATTTTATTTTTCAACTGCCAATATTTAAAGATTATTTTTCTTTTTTTTGTTTCAATCTTGTGAAAATATTAAGCTGATCCGATAATAAAATGACATGTAAATGCTAAAAATGACAAAGTAATTTTCTTAACTACAGTTATTTATTTTTCACTTTTTTGGTCATCTAATAATTCAAAGTCAACCGTTACCAGGACGTTAAGTAAACTGGTCGCGACACGTTTGTGTTTTTCTAATTTGAACTAAATACATTCTAGATTTTTTTTTTTTATTTTTTTATTTCTTTTGGTAATTAGTGTTAAATTTTGTTTACCGACTATTACTTTTGGCGCAACACTAAGTATAAGCACAATATGAGCAACAGCCGGGAAAAAGACACTAGAGTCGTTCAGCCAAAACACAATTATGAAATAGAACTATACGTTACAAATATCTTTAAATAAATTTTACGGACGAGATAAAGAAGGTAATCATTACAATGTATGTGATAATAAAACAAGCAATTAATAGCAGTCAACTTACCTTGAATACTTTAAGAATCCAATTGAAACTAACTTCATATGACCTGCCTGATTCAATGGCGCAATGGCGGAACGATAACTCTCGTTATACGTTATGATACGAGATGTGCCACTGAGCATGCGCGAGCTGCAGCGTGATTCCAGTCACCGTTTAGGGTGCCGCCAGGGAGTCTTCGGAAACGAAGAAACATTCTAACACCTTTCGAAAGGACAATTGGCACCGAAAGAGAATTTCAAATTCGGTTTGGCACCCCTCAGCACCGTATTGTCACCTCTGATAGCCAAATGGCTCCCCTGTGGCACTCCTAATTCTAACAGTGCACCGGTTGCAGCCCACGGCGCGGTTGAAAAATCCTACCCTCGATTGACCACACGTCACGCTGAGCATGCGTAGAAAGCTTTTCAGCGAGCTCAAAAGAGCTACTCGCTGTGCAGCGCCTAACGGAAAGTAGGAGAATTTTTTTCGCACTTTAGTTGAGGCTGTACAATTGACTTCACTGATAATTTAATGGCGTGCGTTTGTGTGTGTGTAACGAAATCTCCTTCGATGACCAACTATGGATTTTGTATGATTTATATTCACTCAGGATCAGAATGAAATAAAAATGTGAATGAAATAACTTAAAACGTATTTTTTGGAAAAACTACTGGAGGTGCTGCAGCGCCTATGGACAAGCCGCCACTGGGTTGAAGTAATAGACTATTGAAATTAATCAACAGTTCGCGATTACCCGACCCATGCAGATTCCTCATTAGGTATGCTACAATTTTTGTTTTCTCTTTATCATTGTAGTTACGTTACAGTAATTGCCAAACCGTTGTAATATGTCTCTTTTCAATAGAAACATTCTTATTCGAGCTAATATTTAGAAAAGTGCCAATTTGAGTCCCAAGAGAATTTTCACTAGTATTTCAATAACTAGTTAAAAAATAATTTTCTCCAGAAAGAAGATAAGGTTCTGCTTTCATTTCATCTAATAACATCAGAAAAAAAAATTCTGCAGAAAGTATTTCTTTTATACGTCAAAAATCAGATCGGTAACGTGTCCCCTGTAGCAATGCTTAGCATGCAAACATGCGCACTTTCTAACTTCCCAAAAAAAACGCACTTGCACAAAAAACGATTCTATTTTCTATTTTTACCCCTTTGTTAATATTTTACTTCATTTTTGTTTTAATCGATTTCTGATTTTCTAGCCGATGCAAAATAAGCGTGTCCCTCAGTTCCGCGTCAGAGCGGTAACAATAACTTCCGATCTATGTTTAGGCTCCCAAAATCATTTCCTGCACCGATACCACGTGATACTAAGTACCTGGTGTGATGTTTTATCGCATCGTAATTAAAAATTTGCATTTCTGCATCTAAAATTGCAGGTAAGATTTTTTAAAGGGATTTTATAAAATGTGTGTCATTTAAGTCCTCAGATCGGTAACACGCGCTAAAATGCGCAGTTTTTATTATTTTAAAAGTTATTTTATATATAAGCATAGTCCTTTATTACAAGTGAAAAAAAACACGTATTTGATTTTGGTTTAGTGCGATCGACTCGGAAATAAAAAATAATCTTTGTCGGTTTGTCAGATCGGTAACAGTCAGAGCGGTAACATTGAAAAACAGCGAATATGTTACCGAACTAACTATCACGTTTCAGAATTATTAAAAAGCAAAAAACATAGGTTTTAGCCATATTTATTGAATATTTTTGTTCTTAAAAAAATGAAAAGCAATGAGTTTTAGTAAAATTGCTTCATTTGTGGTTTGTATAACCTGACAATAGAAATAATAGCAATTAGTAAAATAAGAAAAATTGACACTGCAGAAATTAAGTTAATTAATTAATATTATTTTATTTATTTTTATTTATTTATTTATTTATTTATTTTTTTTTTTTTTTGGTTCTTCAATTTCTTATAACGTTGTTAAATAATTAGATAATAACTAGCATGCTAAATTTGAATTTCTGATCAAGAAATTATATTTGCTGCAATTAATTACTGAAAAGCAAGCAAACCGAGTTGTGTGTTGAAAAAGTTGAAGTTGTGTGTTGTTTCAAAACAAAACAAATGTTTCATAAGCTTGGATTTGGTAATCTCATAATTTATTTTATCTAAAAACCTTATCGCTCATTTTTATTTCCAAGAAATGCTTTCTTATAATAAAATTTGATTTTTTAGCTAATATATATATTTTAATATAATTATCTTAATTCTATGTTAAAAATGCAAGGAAATATCATTTTTAGAGATGTTAATGAAAACTGAAAGAATAAACTCAGATATGTAGCTCATATTAACATCAGATCTGTAACGGCTTAAAAGTGAGTAATCTAAGGAGGGGGTAAATAACTTCCTTGACCTCCCTCATTTTATTTTCTTGCATTTAAACCCAATTTAGAATGAAAATCCAACATTAATTTTTGTCTGCAAAAATTTTTTTTAATCAGGAAACTCCAACTTCAAATTGGCACTTTTCAGAATATTGGCTCATTCATTCTCTATGTTGCGTTTCAGTCTTTTGAATATACTTTTTTTTTATACGTCTCTCTTACTTATGCACCGTTTTCTGTTGGTCTCTTGGGCAGGCGTATAAGTGAGAGTTCAGTGTATTTGGTTTTGAGCAAAATTAGCAAAATTAAAATTACTAATACAGTTTTGCATCGAAGACAGCCCAAGTGCTTCCATATGGTAGGAAAACTGGAGTATCGAAATTTGTTAGATAATTGATATTCGCCGATAGGGGTGCCACATGAAAGAATGTGTGCCAGCTTTTGGGACTCTTAAATCAGCAAATGGTGAGACCAATATCAAAAGGAACTTTATTATAAAACAAGTAAACAAAAACAAATGTGACAACATTTAAAAAATGCTAACAGCATTTTTCATGAAAAACAAATGTGCATTTTCATATTTTCCTCAATAAATTATTTTTATCAGCTCTATTTTACTTCCAACTGTCCCATATCCTGAACCATCATAACTATTATCCAGGTAAGAACTGTGGTGAATTTAAAGGTTTGGGCACTCTACGCAATGCATTTTTGGGGGGCCCTTGGAGATGAACAGAACAACGTAAAATACTTTTCTTGATCTTCCTTCATGAACCTTTAGCAACTGCGATGTTTTTGTTACATGGTAAATCCGCCACTGGGTAGGGGAGGCAGCGAGCAAAAGGTTGGACTTGAACACAATCAAGTTGAATATGCCCCTTAAAACAGAACAAAATACATACATGCATAAGGCATCACATTAATCTAAGTATGAAGGGGGCAAATGCCTGTTTTCTCTAAATGACAGTTCTGCCTGTATGATACATATAGCATATACCTACTTATATGTTTCAAGTTTTTCAAACAGTAAAAATTGTATGCGTTTGGATTTTTTTTTTAAATTCAAGGAGGTTTTTTTTTTTTTGAAAAAATGTCATAGATTTAGAAAAATTTTAAAGATGAGTTACTAGCTACTATGCTATGTCCATACACTGCAAAAAAGCTGTTTTTTTTTTTTTTTTTTTTTTTTTTTACAATATGATACTAGCAGCAGAGGCTCCAGTTTAAAACTAAAAGTACAGTAATAAACTAAAACTAGCTATTTTGCAGTTTATTACTGTAAAATTAGCAATTTTACCATGAAATTTGCTGTATTATACTGTAAAAACAACAATATAATACTAGCAGCAGAGGCTCCAGTTTAAAACTAAAAGTACAGTAATAAACTAAAACTAGCTATTTTGCAGTTTATTACTGTAAAATTAGCAATTTTACCATGAAATTTGCTGTATTATACTGTAAAAACAACAATATAATACTGGCAGCAGAGGTTCCAGTTTAAAACGTTAAAATGCACTGTAATAAACTGAAACTAGTAGTTTTACAGTTTACTACTGCAAAGTTATCAATTTTACAGTTTATTACTGTAAATTTAGCTGTATTATGTGTAAAAGCGTCTATTTATAACAGTGTATGAACTTCAATAATCTTGTTGTAGTTGTGTAATTTCTCAAACTATGCTGTACACAGACGCACTGATTAACGCGCGGTGGCACGGATCCCTGGACCTGTGATCCATAATTTCAGTGGAAACAAAAGAATGTCAACCTTTTTATTTTTTCCCCTTTTCAACGCATATCTGACATTATAATAATTTAAGGGCTTGCTGCAAAAAGGACGTAGCTCTGAATTGCCCACACTAAGCTTTAAAACACCAAATAAAATTATATACGAAGACAAGGCCTACCGAAAAATACTCTTAATCATCAGGTTTCCTTTCGAACAAACAAAAGATTTATCAAAATCTATCCATCCGTTTCGTTTAGACGCTACAGTAATATTGCTACAGACAGATACGCACAGGGGAGGACTGACCATGTGGAAGATGTGGAAAATTCCACATGGGTCGCACCTACTTTGGGCCGTTTTCTTTCTATATTTATTTATATTTTTTATTCGAAAATAAAATTATTTCGAAAAAAAAAGTTGGGCCCTCCGTTCTCACGTTTGGGATCACAGCTAGAACAGTCTCTTTCTTGAGGGGTGCGGGGGGTAGGACTCTGATTAACCAGCACCGTATGGTTTTCTTCTTCCAACGTTCTGTACCAAGTGAAAGGGAGGGAAACAACGGCTTTGTGGGGTCTTCGTCCAAAACGAGACTTCAGGGGCTAAATGGTGTCTCTTGCTCTCTCTGTTCGGACCCAGACAACACCAAATATCTCTAAGATATCCAAATAGGTCCACCATATATCCAGACGTCTCTTGGATTTACCACTCAACTGATAGATATCCAGATACGTCTATATCATGGATATGGATTTGTCAGATATTGTATGGATATCCATTCGGTTACGTGTTTTGGATATGGATATTTGGATAGCGTACGGATATCCAGATTATGGATATGGATATTTGGATCGCGTATAGATATCCAGATAGTTACATGTTTTAGATATAGACATTTGGATAGCTTTTGGATGACTGTGCGTAATCTCGTTTGTTGCATTATTTATGTCCATGAATGTCTACTTTAAGGATATCTCGAAATCATTTAACTTTTGGATATGGTTTGATTTGTTTATATTTAGGCCTGTGAGGAAAAAGTTTTTTAATTAAAAAGTTTATTGATTTAAAGTGAGTTTTATTTTTTCGATTCATTTTTTTTTTTTTTTTTTCAAAATGTGTGGTGAGAAAACTTTAACTTCTTCTCAACTTTGTTGATTTCCAAAATCACGATACGGCGCTGCGATTCAAGCTTGCTCAAAATTAGTCAATTTTGTTGTGTTTCATATTCTTCGCTGTGATTGCAATGACAATGTAGTTACCTTTCTTATTAAGTGCTTCAGCTGTAATTGATAACTTTTTTTTTGTTGGAATATTTCTTATAGTAAAAGTTAAGTTAATGCGTTATCTGCCGCTCGTTCGTTTGACTGGAATAGCGGTGCAATTTCACGGTTGCTTCTGTGTTTAAAGTTTTACAAATCTGTAAGGTGAGCTGTTTTGAAAGTTTATCAACTGTTTTTTGTTTGTTTCCGCTGAATAATTTTAAACTCGGCGATTATTTTTGACTTATAAGAATCTTCTTAGAACTACAAGTTTAACCCTAACTTCTAGAACGTTGATTTCTGTTCCTGTATGTTCGGTCTGCATTTCGTCAATTAGCTTATTTCTAGTCTAGAAATCAGCTAGTTATCCAAACTTTAAAACATTTGATGTTCATGAATTAACAATTTGGTCATTCATTTTAAGCATGCTTTCCTCTAAAGAAATCCATTCAGTTAGTATAACTTTTGACCTGTAAATGTGTCTTGAAAATGTGTTTGCACGAAAATGATAGTGATTGCATTTTATTCTTTCCCTTATGAATATTTGAATTAAAAGATCCAATATTGAGTCTTCTACTTGTGATGATGTATTACTTAGCAGCATTTTCATTGGTGAGATATGCCCTATTATTAATCATTTCTTGTAATACAGTAGATAATGCTATGTTTGAAATGTTTGTTTTTTTATGTTGCTGTTACGTTTGAAAACTTCTTGATGCTGTACATTTTGCAATATTGGTATATGAATTCAGACAATACACATAACATTTTAAACCCGTTTCAAATTTTTGTATATTTGATATGTAGTTGCCCTAATATCGTACGGAGTAGAATTTACGCCAAGTATTGAATATCAACCACGTTTAAAACCATTGTGAAAACATGTGAATTACTAAGTATATAGATTACTATGTTCCTTCTCTGAAGTTGTTTGCAGTATCCTGTGTCGGACAAGCATGTAAGTATATGGCTCATAATTTAGTTGTTATGACTAACAAACTATCAAACTTTTAGTTATTATCTGACATAAACGGAAAACGAAGAGAAAGAATACCGAGAAGAACATTCAGGAGAAACTTTTTATAATTGATGGAGTTTCTCTTTTATGTTTTTTCTCTGTGAAGTCGACTTCTTTTAGCAACGCCCAAGCATTTAAGGTTCGTATATTTTATAATTCATAAGTAGATTTTGTTCTAAAGTGTTTGAATTGTTAGTACTTTTGCTGGAAAAGAGCTTAATAACAGTTTTACAAATGCATCTGAATTTGGTTATTGCTGTAATTGTCTTGATTTTTGTAAAGTCAAACCTGCTTATTGGAATATTGGGGAAAAGAATATCCCGCGTATTTAATAATACTATAACGTTTCAAAGCACCTAACTGCTGATGTGTGTTGTTTCGATCCTGCAATGTGGAATATCCCGTTATGAAAATAATTTTACATGGCAAATTAACTGGCTACTCCATTAAGTAGACTCGACTGTACTTCAACTTTTTATGATGTAATTTGAATTCTAAATCTTTGCATTAAAATAATGCTTTTATTTATTTATTTATTAGGTTGATATCAGAAAAATTACAAGTGTTTGCATTATTAATAAATGTATTGCTATATTTATTTATGTTTGCCACCCTGTTTTAGTTAGAACGACGGATGATCGAAAGTTCTTAGCTCCTCACAACAGATTCAGACATGGAAGTTGTTGATAAAAATTTGTTTAAGTACATCAAAGTCTGACATGTTTAAAAAAAATGGAACAAAATCTTTCCGACACTCACTTTTTAGAAGATTTGCACCTGTGATATGTTATTTTTGTGCATTTTTTTGAAGTATTAGTCAATAAAATTTTTTAAGCACTTTGATGGCATTACTGCTTTTTTTATTATGTAGAATTTTGTTTTAAAAGTAGATTGCTGTTGCTGCATATGTAAAGGAAATATCATATAAAGGTAGGTCATTTGACTAGGAACTTCAAAAATTTTAATAAAGTTCAGTTTTCATTTTTTGAAATTCAACTGAATAAATATTTTCATATTTGCCTATTACATATTTTTTTTCCAGATTATACATTCTTAGATGATAGACAATATAAGAACGAAGATAGTTCAAAAATTTTTTAATGTAGCATTTGTATCCAAAAATATATTATTTTGTACTTATGGGAGAAAAAGTGGAATTTCATTTATTTTTCTGATATACTGTCGTACCCGCTAAATCGGGTAACGGATAAACGAATACCCCGCTTATACAGATAAAATCTCCCTGAACTGAATGTTCCCCATGCCATAGAAGCAATGTTAAAGATCCCCGCTTAAACAAATACCCCGTTTAATCGAATAATATTTCTTGGAACCGACAGTAGTCGTTTAAGCGGGGCCGACAATACAAGTATTTTATTTCTGATGTATGAATTTCTTTTAAAGTAAGAGCTTAAACATTTATCCTAACATTGTTTTGTTAAGAAAGTTATAGTAACAGATTTGAAAAAACACAAATGAATAGAAAAAAAGTGTATGTTTTGTTACAAACACAAAAACTTAAATCCAGTTACTTACAAATTATTACAAACTCTGATGTCTTCAATTAGTAACGAAAGGGTAACTATTTCAAATGGTAGTTACAGTGGCGTATATAGGATTTTATTTCGGAGGGGGCCCATATAATCAAGCTTAGCACCCCCCCCCCCCCCCACCTTTCTCTTTTTTTTTTTTGTTATTACTGTAATACAGGTAGACATTTTCAAATTGAATTAAAAAATTGTAATTTTTAGAAAAGGTAGAAAATTACGAAATTTTAGATTCCCTTCAAAAATATTTTCAAAATTGAAATTATTTATGCTACCTTTGATGACGTTGAAGGATCAAAACTCCTCTGGGAAACTTATTGAAACTTAAATTCTAAACACGCAATTTCAGGCTATCTTTAGTGACGTTAAAGGAATTGAGAAGACTCGGGACATCTCTTCTGAAATATTTTGACACTGAAGCATGATAGAGTAAAAGAAAAGAAGATGAGTTTTTTTTTTTTGAACTGAAGTCTCATTTAAGTTATCTTTGGGAAGTAAAAGTTCTAAGACCCTCCCCGAAAGATTTTCGATATATAGATGCGCAATTTCGCGTTCTCTTTGGAGACGTTAAGAGACAAAAAGTGGTTAGGGATCTCCCTCCGAAAATTTTCAAAATTGAAACCTTAAGCCATCTTTGGTAGTAACGTTAGCAAGGACTCTCTCCCAAAATGTTTCGAAATTAATGCTTTAAAAACATTTTTATTTAGGATATCTTTAGTGCAGTCAAGAGAAGAGGTAGGATTCGGGCGCTGTGCCCGAAATTTTGCGGCAGTGAAGCTTCAAGAATGCTATTTTAAGCTCTATTTTTTGAAACTGAATGTTCAAAATCTATTTTTTGAAACTGTTCAAAATTTTACTTTTAGCAGATGAGGTGGCCATTACCCCTAAGAGCAAAAACTTATCATCCAAGAATTCCACGAAGATCCCTCTAAAAATGAGAGCCACACGTGAAAGAAAAAGAAAACAAAAACCTTTAAAAACGCCCCTTAAAAATAATTCAATAGCGCCGCTTACGCCATGATTCGTGATAGGAACAACTGCTTTTAGGCTTTGTCTGACAACATTTAGGATAATAAAAGGGTTTAGGGACTCTTCCGGAAATTTTTGGGCATAGAGTCTGTAATTCGGGAGCTCTCTCTTTTCAAAAAACACATTTTAGAGCTAAAGACTCTAGAAAAGTAAGGAGGATATCAACTACCGTTAACTGTTTGAATTTTAAATCTCTAGAATGCCATTTGAGGCAATGTTTGATCAAGGTATTGAAGAAGCGGGAAAAGAACTCTCTTCCGAAAATTTTTGGATATTGAAGTCTAGAAACTGCGATTAAACTACACGTTGTAAAAGCGAAAATTTAAGATCTCTTTGGACTATTTAAGGGGGGTCATGAGCCTTCTTTGAATTCATACTTGGCGGATATACGGGCCTCGACTTCCTACCTGAAACCCGCCACTGAGAAGCACTCTTATTCTTTAATTTCACCACTGGTAAAGAAATTGAAAATTACGTGCCCCTTCTAACTCGGCCGGCTTGAACTTCTACCTCTTTTCGATTATTTTTTTTTTTTTTTTTGTTCAGCTGAAAGCTTGGAAATTATTTGTGAAAAAACTAAAACCGAAAATGATTGCACTTTATTTTAAATTTCTTACTGGGAGGAATACTTACAATTTATTCTAAATTTCTTGCCGAGGAGGAATGATTGTACTTTATTTTAAATTTATTGTGTAGCATTACTTTAAAGACTCTTTTTCCTGGCTGACTAGAAAAACAGGGGGAATGAGAAGAAAGAGAGAAACGTAATTTGCTGACTAATAATCAACACGTGTTGAATATTTTTCATTTAAAGATTTCTATTCAAAATGATTAGGATTTTTTCTGTGCGTTTTCTAATTGAAATATCTACATTTTCCTAAGACACGTTCTTTTTTCTCTCGAGTAAATCGCGAGGGCTCTCTGACCCTCTTGGGTTGCACTAGAGCCGCTATATATACTGCCTGGTGTCATCTAACGAATTATTATTAGTAATAATTATTTATTTAGTTAAGTATTTCAAGCTAAAAGTATGTAAATAATTTCAGAGTAAACTTAAACCGAATAATCATAACTACCTATTAAAAAAAAAAACGAATTTTTTACGGGGGGGGGGGTATAGGAGGGAAAGACCCTCTGGAGCACTCCCTTATATACACCTTTGAAAACAATGTTAATAGAGAGTGGGCTTTTTTCTTGAGGTTTTTTTTTTTTTTTTTTTTTAAAGCAAACACGAACCGAACACCTACTTTTGAAAAAATCTTTCTCGATTTCGGGGGGGGGGCGGGCCCCCTCGGCCCCCCCTTAAATACGCCCTTGGGTAGTTACATGTGTCAGCTTAAGCTTTCAAAATTCAAGAGTTTAAAAGCATACAAAACAATGTTGAAAAGCACAAATGTGCAGGAATATTGCAGACATGTGTTATACGGCATTACAAAGAATGCCTTTGCAATTAGAGCTTATGGATGCACAGAAAGCTCACATCTTCGCACTGAAAAAGACGTTCCTTGAAATGCCGAAACCGGTATCTGCAGTATTTCTGCGCATTTGTGCCTTTCAACGTTTTATATGCTTTTATTTTTATGCAAGTATTTATCTATTTCAACAGAGTACTTTCTGACTCAGTGGCATCACCTAAATTTTCTGTCTTAGAGTAGAGGGGCTATAGCAGGGCTCGAAAATTATATTGCCCGACATGCCCGGGGCATGTAAAATTTCTGATCGGGCATGAATCTTCAATCCTTACATGCCCAGCTGGCCATGAAATTTTACGATCAAATATTCCTTTCCTAGACTTTATTATTTCGCATTTTGGAAAAAAATTAACCATATATATTAAGATTAAAATAATTCTTAATTCAGATACAAAATTGTTAATTTAATATTTTGTCTGATTAACACGTTGACTGCCCAAGTAGGAGATAATGATAATTTGTAGCATATTATTTTAGTTAACAGAATAGAATTTGAGTTAGCTTGTATGTGATTTGCTGTTTTCCTCCAGATTAGAATTTGTCTTTTAAAATGACATAAAAATGGATATTTGACTTCTGAGGAGGAGTGAAAGTAAAAGCTAATTGACAGGTACATTGTTTTTAGCCCAGCTCATATGCTACTTATGTTTTGTAGCTTGGAAATCAACGTCTTAACACTGTACGACAAATTCAAATGTTTTTATTTATAAACAACAAAAATAAAATTGGGCATGTAAAAATTTTATTCCGGCATGTACTTTTTAGACAAAAATGTCCGGCAGGGCATGTAAAATTTTAAAGATTTTTCGAGCCCTGGGCTATAGTATCCTTTTGAGTCACTGCATTGGAATATCAGTGAAAAAAATTTCGCTTTAAACTTTTAGTGTACCAAAACATTGCAATGTGCTTTTATTGGTCCCGTACAATATAGAATATCCTGTTTATTGGAATAAGTTGTGCGGCAAATTAGCTATTCTATTAATTGGGCTTGATTAGTATTACAGTACTAGGATTAATATTATGATTAAAACCGAAGGTTCTCGGGCGACTTTATCTTTGAATAATTTTCTGATTGTGCCCTTGTCATTTCTCGAGAAGTTGTCATTGTTGTTTCTCTATTGAAAAACTTATGAAAGCACCCTTGGTATTGTATGTATTGATCTCTTTTTGCCCTTAAATACTGCTAAAATATTAATTTAAAAAGTTAAATATTGCTTTGAATTTTTTTATAAAAAACAATTTTTAGTGATTTTCAATGAATATAAATAAAATGCACTTTGCTGAATATGATGCATACATAGCATGTGACAAAAATTGAGTTGTCAGGTTTTTTTTCAATATACTAAATTCTTTTTCAAACAAATTTAAATGAGGATGCGGAAAATATTGAAAATGAAGTGCAAACTAAAATTTCCTTCGGAATTATTTCCAGAATATAAATTACCAGCTGTTCAGGTCATAAAAAAAAAAAAAAAAAAAAGAACCTAGAACACAAGGATAATTAATAAAGGTACTATAAATTTTCCAAGTATAATTCTTTGGAAAACTGTTGATCAAATAAATATAAAGTAAGACATGGTTTTAATAGTGAAAGAAGAGTAACATATCCAACTGCATTACTATTATATTATCTTAGTACTATTTTCAGTATTCTTTTTTTAAAATCATTACAGACTCTTAACACATTGTTATAGTGTCATTGAATAAAAACATTAGGATCATTAATAAATATTAATGAAATTCATAAAATTGCAATAAGGTCATTACTTAAAAGTGATTTTGACAAAATAAAGAGAAATATTGGTGAATTTTAATTTAAAATAAAATTTAAAAAATCAGACAAATTAAAAAAAAATTGAATTCCGTATAAAAGTTCTGTTTTGATATAGATTGCATTTTTATTAAAAATATTTCATACAAAGTCACTATTTTCTGAAGTAAATATTTTAAAAGGATAATTTTTAAAGATGTAATTAAAAGAAATTACTAAGATTTTAATTCCTCAATCCTTTCCGCAAAAATAATGACTTTGTATTTAATTTTTTAAAAAAAGTCTGAGTAATAGATTGTATTTTTTACTAAAAATATTAATTACAAAGTCACTATTTTTATGACGTAAATGTGTTAAAAGGAGAAAAATTTAAAGATATATAATGAAAAAACAATCAAGTTTTTCATTTCTCAATTTGTTCTGTAAATTTAATGACTTTGTATTTAAATTTTTGAAAGATGCAATTTTTTTTTCTCACTGCTAAGTACACACACAACAAGGATATTCTAGACGTCTTTAAGCTATCCAAATAGCCATAGCCCTTGGATATCTAACAGATGTAATCTACATCTGACACACATCTCATGGATATCCATCCTTAATCCATAATATCCAATGGGTATCCAGTGCATATCCAACAGATATCGCGATATCCAAACCTCTCTGAGACGTGCCATGGATGCAACCTTTCTAACCTTTGGTGGATATTGTGGAGATTTGTAGATATCCCATGGATATCTAGTGGATTTTACAATATCTACTTTCAATAGCCAATGGATATCTAGTAGATGGCTTTTGGCTATGGTGTGTTGTCTGGGGAATTGATGCTTCGGGGATTTCTAGTAAGGAGCGTTATATTGCGGGTGGGGTCGTTTTTTATGGCCATCTGAGCATCTGAGGCTGTCTGGGAAAAAGCTGAAATAAGAAAAAGGAGCCATTCAAAGAAGAGGATGTATTTGGATTCTTAAGTAACATGAAAAACACCAGCTAAAGAGTTTTTTTTTCTTTTCTTTTCTTCTTTCGTGTTTGTTATGCTTCCCGCCACTTTTTGTGCTCTGGACGGGGTCGTCGCGATTCTCTCCTACTCTACTCTCTTTCTCCCCGGGCCTAAAGGCCCGGTTTCCTAGAATCGTCGCTGACGCCGGGCGCGACGCACGCTGGGATCAGAACCAGTTTGATTGGAGCGTGGCATGAAGCGACGTCACTCTGCGGCTCAGGCGCATGCGCAGAAGGCGGCGGCGGCGTCTGTCGCCTCGCCAGAGATCGATTTCACTCCTAGGAAACCGGGCCTTTTCACTGTGAGATTGGGGGAGCGCGTGACGTCATTCATTGAGTCGAAAGATTGGAGCGTCTTACAAGACAAGTCGGACATTCGTATTGTTGATGGGTGCTTGTAACAAATTTTTTCTTGATGTTATTCATAAGGGACGTAACTAGATGGTTGCGCACGCCGGACGGGGCTAGTGTCTCGGGTAGAGATGCAAAAAACCCCCGGGAATTTTGGGGAATAAACCCGGAATTTTGGGGAACATTGGGAATTTTTAATGTAAACAAACATAGAAATTTTTTACATAGTTGTTATGCCTAATGTGTGAGTAAAAAATAAAGACTACGTCATTATTTGAGTTAAAAATGCAATAACTTTTAAAACAGTACTGTTATTAAAAGTGTCACTACCTTTGGAGCTCTTAAAAAAAGACAGGAAAAAAAAATGCTGAAATTTTTTTAAAATTTGATAAAAACCACTCAGACAACCTTGTCTATTGGAGCAAAGTTAATCAATTGATGTTTTAAAGGAGGTTAAATATATGACATACATTGAAAAAACTTTATATTAGTTATCTAAAAAAAATTATGCTAGTTACATAAAATTCTAAACATTTTTATTTAAAAAAAAACCCATCAATTAACATGTGGAGAAGCAATGATTGCAAGAGATAAGCAATTAGTTGCACTTTTAGAAAGCAAACACAACAAATCATCTCAATTTTAAATTACGCCCCGTTACAAAACAAACTCAAGATAGGGTGGCCTCCTTCACTTATTATTTTGAAATATTTTTCTGATAAGCAATTCCATATACTGCAAAACATTCAAAACCAGAATTTCTTAACACTTTGAAAATTCCCAAAACTCCCGGGAATTTTCAAAGTTCCCTTCCTAAAAAACCCGGTTTTTTCCCGGGAATAAACTGGGTTTTTTCCACCCTTTGCATCTCTAGTCTCGGGGGCCAGATTATACGGACGCTAAACTAACGAACTATTGAACAAACATATTTTTCCCAAGAAAAAAGTGGGGAATTAAGTCAACTTCTGTGAAGTAAAACGAAAAAAGACTAACTAAATGCAGAAATAAAGGTGGGTTGGAAGAATGGACACATAAAGGGAAAGGAGGATGGGGGCTCAGTAAATGGTGGGAATGTTTTTTGACCAATACATGCTGTTTATCTTACCTAATCATAGGGCTTTCATGGCACTCAGTCGTCCCAATTTTTCACTATATTTAGCTGATCACTATGCAATAAATTCATTCCCACCATAGGCGGCTCGTCCAGGGTGGCAAGGGGGGCGGCTGTCTCTCACTTCCAAAAATAAAGGGGCTTTGCCCCCTCACTTTTCGCGGTAAAAAGGCTTGATCGAGTGAAAAATGATTTTTTACTTAGTAAATAGATTAATTTCACCAAAATTCCAAAAATAGGACTTGTTTCATGTTATTTCGTAAGAATGAATGAAAATCAACCTGCTTGGTTGATTTTTGAGGCCATATTCCACATTTTTAGAGGTCAATTATTCAGCAAATAATCCAATATTATAGCCAAATTATAGCAGAAAAAAAATCTTTCAAAGGTGCTGCATCCTGACTCCCCCCCCCCCCCACACACAAATTTTTTTTCGACCCCCCACTTTTTTTGTGCACCAGCAGCCTATGATTCCCACAGAACTCTGCTCTGTGTGCAGAAAAAAATTTTGATTTAAAAATGTGTGGTGGGTTTTTTCGTCCATTATTTTCATATTTCCTTTGTTTCAAGTCGCAAAAAGCTTAATATAGAACTTTACTATGAAAATATGTCATAAAAGGAGGATATTATATTAACTAAGGGTGTATTTATTCCTCATTTATTTATTTGATACTAACTTACTACTCGACGTTGCCCGGTATTGCATTATGTTAAACTTATTTCATACTAAAATGAAATAGGTGAGCCTTAAATTGATAATTCATTGTTAATCGTAATCTTTGTTGGAAAATACTCATATATAAATGTGTTAAAGTTATCAATTTATATACCTAAAGGCTTATCTCTCTATATATTTAATTACTCTATATATTCAAAATTGAAAGAAATGGCCTTTATTAAACAAAAAATTTGAATTTTGAGCTTTTTGGATTTTTTTTAATTTTAAAACGACTAAAAATTTTACTTAGGATTGGGTGGGTATCAATAATATTTTTAATAGTTTTAAAATAAAAAAAGAAAGAAAAAAAGAACATAATTTGGAAAGAGCGAAACTTGCAAACTTTATATAAAAAGTATTTTTACTTATTATCAGAGGTGGCGCTAGGAAATGTCCGACAGGGGGGCAAGCTTGCCCGACAGGGGGGCACAGGTATAATTCAAAAATTTAGTTACCCCCACCTGTCCCCAGTTTTTCAATTTTTTTATGATCAGTCGATTGAAAGGTAATCGTTTTTACCATGAAACTAAATAGTACAAGTACAAATATTAAAAATTTTTAAAACCCCCGACCCAGATTAAAATGAACTACACTGCTCAAAAGCATTTTAAATTTAAATATATTTAATTTTTTTCGAGAGGACAAGGTACCCAGATAACACAAAGACATCCAATGGACATCCAGAAACCGTCATTCATAGGATTCTCTGACTTCCGTAGGAGATCCCAAATTTACCGAAAAACGTCTTGTAGACGTCCGCAGGTGATCCAAAATCCACTTTTTTTTACGTCCACAGGACGTCTTAAACGGACATTTTCAGGACAACTGCAGGACTATCACGGGACACTCTAAATCTTACGCACGTCCTGAGGACATACTTAAGACCACTGCTGGACTGTAATAGGATGCTCTGACGTCCTTCGCAGATCCGTCTCCTTCCTTTGCCCATCCCTTTTTATCCTAAGCAGGTCGTCTGAACGTCCTTTGACTCTACTTTTCAATAGTTTATCCTCTGGCCGTCCTTTTCAATCCTTATAGATTCGACCATCCTTTTCCATTCTTTACAGATGCAATTCCTTATAGTTTGTATACCTATTGGATACTTTAAACCTTTATATAACTCAAGAAACACCAAGCTTTTTTACTTTATTCTGTAAACTATTAACATTAAATATGTCGAAACCTAAAATGCATTTCAAGCTAAACTGCTTTTTCTTAAAGATCGCACTAAAATTTTCTTTTGAAAAGAATTTTCTATTCAACAAATATCCTACTGCTGCATTGGTTTAATGTTTATCCTTCAAAAACAATTTTAAATACAAACATGTGTAATAGTTAGACTTACCTTGGCAAATTTATTGCATAAAAGCTTCACGAGACAGAGGACATGCAGCACGTTTCAAAATGGTGGTGTAAATATTCGCAATGCCGGGCGACAGCATGGGTGCTATGTTAGCGCGCATGTGCGGAAAATCGGCTTTTAGTAGTTCGTCTTGTATGGGATACCAGTTGGATGTCCATCTACACTCAGATGTGGGATCTTCAAATTTCGAGAGAACTCGTCCCACGTAGGCAATCCAAAGGACGCCTTTTGTGATCCTTCGAAGGACATGTCCTATAAAGGATTTGTGGGATCCTTATAGGACATCCTGCGGACGTATGTGGTTATCTGGGTAAACACGGAAAAGGAACGATACTCCTTACTAGTAAATTTGTCAGTCGCAAAAGCAGAATAAAGAGGAAACTTTGAGTATTCTTTTAAAACCTCATAGAGCGGTTCTTACTGCTTTATACAATTACTAGTATTTTAATTGTTAACAAATAGAAAATGGCGACAGAAAAACATTTTAAATCATTGAGTTTTCTTTTCCCGTCGACTGACAATCGTAAATCGTAATATACTATATCTAATATCATAAATTTAAGGCTAAGCCGCATTTGCTGAAAAACGTTAGTTAATATTCGAATGCTATATAACATGGAAGTTCCAAACACATTCTATCAGACGCATTTTTTTTTCTTTCTTTTGATACCGTTGTTTTAGCTCTTCGAGTATTTTTTCTCTTCAAAAATAGGGAAAAACGTTTTAAATGTTTTTAATTACTATCTTCGTAAAGTAATGCCGTTCAAAGACGCGACCTAGCTAAGAAAAATCTCAATGAACTCTCCTTTCAAACATTTTTTTTTTTTTTTTTTGAAATCGGTTCATCCGATTAGGCTCTAGAGTGCCACAGACAGGTACACAGATCGACAAACACACAGACACGTCAACTTTACAACCCCCTTCCTTGTTGCGTCGGGGGTTGAAAATGAGGATCTTTAAAAATGAGGATTGAGAATTTCAGAGGATACACGAAACGAAAAAAGGAAATGAAAAACAAATGAAGTGTAATTGAAATTAATAAATAAAAGAATTAGCTTATAAACTATTCTGCTTGAGAGAGAAAAATAAGAGCGAAACAAAAGTAATTTAATTATTTACTCTTTGCTATCTAAATGTGCACATTTTTAAATGAAAGAAAGAAAAAAGAAAATATCAAATTCAAATTGCTCCTGCTCCTATTGTTAAAAAAAAAGGCATTCCAAAAGTTTATAACACACTTACCCAGTTACTTCTGAGTTCTGGAGATGATTTACATCTGTTCTATTCTGTTAAATTTTAATTCGTTCAAATATTGTTCCAATTTTTTTCTTCTTGCTAAGAAAGAAGTAACTCCGTGAATGAAAAGTTTTCGGGTTAAAACTGGGGTGGGCTCCGTGCTTTGCTTCTTTAGCTCGCTATGCAGTGCGCGGGAGCCCGCGGCATTCGCCGTCTAAGTAGGAAAAAGGGGTCTAATCCCCGCGCTCCTCGATAGTTGGTGGGTGACAAAAGCCCTCAGAGAAACACGTGTCCAGCGGCTGGTCTTAAATGAGGTTAGGGCAATTAAGCAGCTATTTTGTCGTTGATGATTATCAGATTCTCAGAAAGTGACAATGAATGTCCGTTTGCCATGCTGCTGGCGATTTGCGGGTGGGAACCCTGGTGGGAGCCGGTGGTGAGAAAAAAAAAGGAAGATTTGCCCTTTTCAACCTGAACAAAAATAATTTTCTCCAGCAGAACTTAACGTTCGCCCAAGAGATAGTCGGCAGCTCGCCGATTCCTCTGAATTCCCGAAGGTTCACGTGTTCGAAATTGGTCTGAAATCGTGTAATTTGTCGAATACTGAGAATGTTTAAAAAAAAAAAAAATAGTTTTTTTCGTTGAATGATTTTATTCGAAGAAAGTTACGAATCCGTCGGAATCAGAAACATTTTCGGCGCTCAAATTAATTTGATCGTCGGAAATTTTTTCCCGACGAAGCACGAAATTTTCCCCGATGGGGGGGCAAGACGCTCCCGACAGGGGGGCAATTGCCCCCCTTGCCCCATAGCTAGCGCCGCCACTGCTTATTATTATTATTTTTCAATGTGATAATTATTATCCATTCCACATTGATTAGGCTAATATGTAATCCAGCAAAAAATATGCAAAAAAATATATATGTTTTAACCAGGGCCGGCCTTAGCAAATGCGGGGCCCGATTGGAGAACTCTGGCGGGGCCCCCTTTGTAAAAATAATTACCTTTAGTTTGAGGCTCAAATGAATATAACTCTTTTTAAAATAAAAACCTTTTGTTTCGCTATTTTTTACAAGAAAAAAAAATAAATCAATAGCTTGCTAAAACAAGCCATTACAGACTAACCTTTCTTTCTATTTTATGCACCTTCCCTGACCCTTTCGTTGATGATGAAAAGACTACTTATATAACCGCTTCATATATCCGAAAAAGCATGTTGCATTTTTGATTATATTCCCAAGAACTAAGTCGTACTAGTGGCAGACAAATAGTGAAGTATATATGTTTAAATTTTGGAGAGGGCTAATGGCACCAAGCATGGGCGCCCATATGCAAAATTTTAAGGGGGGGCTCACATATTTTCTTCATAGTTTACAGTTAAAAGATATATATATATATAGGATCATTCCATTTTAAATCAACAAATGGGGGGGGGGGGTGCATCACCATTTTTGATTTTGATAGAAATTTGCATATGTATTCTTTTTATTTCCTAGACCTCAAAAATATATACTTTTTCTTTTTTTTTTTGAATTTACCCTTTGATATGTATAATCCGTTTTTGTTGTTGGCAACAGGAAAATTGGGCATTTTAATGCTTTGTCTTGTAAACTATCATTTTTTTCTATCAAAAATTTTGATCTCAAACATAGTTCATTGGAAAGCTAAGAAAGCTCTTTTCATATTGGATTTCAATAAATTTCATATTAAAAAAAATTTTTTTTTCAAGGTCAAAGTTTGCTACTAAAATCTCATTTTTTACTACTTTTGAAAATTAAAAAACCCATGAAGGGTTCAGAATAACAAGCCATATTTTTTATCATATATTGAAACGCAACTGCTGCACAAAAAACAAAAATCCGACCAAAATTGTCAGATTATGTTTGCCGTGTGTATGATAGTGACTGGTGGCTAGGAGAAGTGTTGCAAGTAAAAGTAGTCAATGTTGAAGAACAATACAGAATAAATTATTTTCATCCGAAAGGGCCAGGAACGTCATTTAAGAAAATCAAGTGAGGATGACTAAACTTGGATTCAGTTGCAAGACATTTTGAAAATCTTGACTGCATCAGAACTATGGTGTGCACAAGGAAGAGGGCACAATATCACACCTGTGATGAGCGAACATTGATTAACTCTTCTCTGTGAGACGAAACACTAAAGAAAATAGTTCTACAAGAGAGCGTTAAGAGATTTAGACGATAAAATTTTTTAATTATCTTATAAAAGTGTAAATATGTTATATACACTTCTTTGTCATTTCTATAATTGAAAACTAGCATTAAAGAATACAATTAAATTTCTCTAAAATCTGAGATTGATTACAAAAATAATAGTGTTGCTTCAATGCAATTATATGAAAATTCAGATACCCATAGCTGCCAAGCGCCTTTGAATAATAAAGCAACTTTTGTTACATTTTTTTAATGTAAAAAGTACTTAAGATTCCACCAATAAAATGATTTTTACCTTACCCTCACATGCATTTTTTTTAGCGTTGAAATTTTTTTTGAAAATTTACAACTTTAGGGGGCATATCTCATAAAATAGGCAGAGTAACAAGCTAATTTTTTTGTTTTATAAGTAACCACGCATATGAATATATGATATCAAAATAGGGCTTGTTATTCTAAACCCTTCATGGGTTTTTTAATTTTGAAAAGTAATAAAAAATGAGATTTTCATCAAACTTTGACCTTGAAAAATATTTTTTTTAATCTGAAATTTCTTGATATATAAAAAGCTCTCTTTCTTAGGTTTCAATTAGCTATGTGTGAGCTCAAAATCTTTGATAGAAAAAAAAGTTATAATTCATAAGACTAAGTATCATAAATGCCCCATTTTTGCTGTTGCCAACAACAAAAATGGCCTATATGTCAAACGGTATATTTTTTAATAAAATATATATTTTCTTCAGGTCTGGGAAATTTTCATCAAAATCAAAAATAATGATGCAACAACTTTTTTAAAAATTTGTTGATTTAAAATGGAATGATCCAACAGCTTGTCAGCAGACATGGGGTAGTTTCCTTTGCATATTCGGCGCCGGTTCATCCATGAATCTGCCTTTCTTTTTCTATTGAAGAATGTAGGAAGAGACACAATGCTAGAATTCTGAAAGCGATTTCAATGCAGATTAAAGTCATTACAATTTGGCATTTTTGATAACTTATTCATTAATGGGTGAAGAAAAAAAGTTTTAAATTTTTTCTGAATAAATAGTACTAAAAGCAGAAAAGTATTAATTTCCAAGGGGGGGCTCGAGCCCCCCTTGCCCCCCCTTATGGGCGCCCATGGCACCAAGTTTAAAATAATAATTTAGAGGATGGCAGGGTGAAGCGCTCTTCTAGACATTTTTTCCTCCTTGAATTTTTAAAATGCAATTCTAAACAATCTTCGGTAATGTCAGAGGAATGGGCGAGAAATTCAGGCTCAAATTCAGACTCTCCTTTCTAAATATATATTTTAAAATGATATTTGAAGACATTTCAGGCAGCGGCTCAAACGAGAGAATATTTTTAAGGGGGAGGGTGGCACTTTGAAAAAAAAAAAAAATTCCCCATCTCTTTGAGGGCTCTTCCCCGAAAATTTTGGAAATTATAGTCCTGAAAACGCAGTTTTAGACGTTCTCTTAGAGGACCTTGATATTAGATGGAGGTTTCTTACTAGAAATGCTTTGAAATTGTTGCCTCAAAAACTAATTTTAAGTTACTTTTGGCCAAGTTATGGAAGAAGGAAAGGGTACCCGTTCCTTCTATAAAGGTTCTCTAGTTTCTTCTCCCATAACTTGGCCAAAAGTTAGTCCTACGTTCAGAAATTTTCCTTAAAAAAAATTTAAAATTATCTCTGGCGGCATTAAACAGAAAGTTGGGGATTGGGTGCTCTCTAGCAGAAAATTAAAATTAAAGGCACAAAATGGCAATTTGAGGATTTCCCTGGTTTTGTCAAGTGGGTTTGTCTTCTGCCTCTTAGCTCCCCAGGCTTGAGCCCCTTAGCTACCCCGTAGGCGCGCCACTGATGATGAAAAGATTACTTATATAACCGTTTCACTGTGTGAGTGAAACGGTTATATAAGATTGTATTCAGTAGCGTTAAGGGCATTGAAGTTTGTTCAAAATTGAAGTTCCAAAAGCGTAATTTTAAATGATTTTCGATGTTTTTAGGTGTTTGAAGAATTTTCCCTAAAATATTTTAAAAACTGAAACCCAGGAAACGAAATTTTAGATACTCCCTAATAATTTTTGTGGGAGAAGGCTTCGGAGAAGTAAGATTTTGAACGCGTTCTTATTTTCAGACGAGGTAGAAAAAAAAGGGGGGGGGGGTGAAAGAAAGGGGAGAAGGGCACACAATTAATTGACCAATAATTCATATCGGTTGAAAATTCAAGTGTCGTGATTTCTTTTTGAAAAAAATTAAGATTTTCCCCCAACATTATTTATTTTT
The DNA here is from genome assembly GCA_038373865.1 of Uloborus plumipes. Lineage (NCBI taxonomy): Eukaryota > Metazoa > Arthropoda > Arachnida > Araneae > Uloboridae > Uloborus > Uloborus plumipes. The sequence goes on along the minus strand of JAXGGA010011891.1, from coordinate 14,369 downwards.
GTTCTTAAAATCGCTTAGTTTTAACAAAACGCATTTTTTACTTCTCTTCAGTAATAAAGAATATTTAAAGAAAAATCATCGACTCAGCATTCTGTATTGTGGGCCCTAAGTCTCTGGTTGCCGCTTTGGTTAGAGCAGTGTTTCACAACTTTTTTGAGCTCATCGCCCCCTTTAAGACGCTGACTGACACTTATCGCCCCCCCCCCCCTTCTTCCTCGAAAAAAACATAAGTAAGTAAGCATCGATATTTATTAAAGATATAAGCAATTTTAACGAATCACTTTTAAACTGAAAATATTACTAAATAAATAAAATATCTTTAATTTTTTTTATTTCACAAAGCGAACTGATAAGCATTTGATGGGTAATATTTAACTAAGATCTTCGACGTACTTTTCTAAAAACAGAAGTACATTTTTCTAGAAATTATTTTCCTTTCTACACTGGAATCTGGGGGAATTAAAATCATTGAAACTAAAAATTTGGAAGAAAATATATTGAAAATCTGAAAATTCATAAAATAGACAATGAATGAGAAAATACTTCCTAAGGTTCAAGGAGGAAGCTCTTGAACTTTAATTAGTTTTTCCTTTAACTTGTGATTAATTGTCTGAACTCTGAACAACCGGTTTCGTACATGTTTACACACAAATTAGGTTTTCGCCACCCCTTTACTACTAGTGTTTTCTCTTCTAAATACCCATCACCCCTTATCGCCCGTTTAGAATTTACGCCCCTTTGAGGAGGCCAAATCGCCCCTTAGGGGGAGATCGCCCCCAGGTTGGGAATCACTGGGTTAGAGGGTAACGGGAGAGGAGAGATCTCTACCAAAATTTTAAATCCCTAAAACGTCATTTTAGGCAATCGACCTCGTTGTTAGAGAAAAGGCAAGTCTTCCAGAAATTTTCGGAAATTATCAGAATATATAAGCAGAAATTTACTATTCCTCCAGAAGTGCTTTGAAGCTGAAGTCATAATATTGTAATTTTAAGTAATCTTTGGTGATGGGAGAGGGGAGTAATCGCATGATCTCACCTGGAAATTTTCCGCAACTTCAAGTCTAACAGTGGAATTTTAGGATCTTTTTGGTCTTTGTCATGGAGGTTAGGATAACCTTCTGATTCCATGCTTCTTTTCAATTAGTTGCCCTCTGAAGTTGGCAGTCGGGACATGGGCTCCGAATTTCCCCCATAAATCTGGCACTGGAAAGCACCTATCCTTTCGTTACGCCACTCGTGAAAAGATTAAAAATTGCCATCCACCTCTAGCTTTGCGGGACGGTTTGCTATAACCTCTCTTACATTTGCTTTTTTAAGGCAAAAAGATCAGAAATTATCTTCATTAAGTGTGTTTGTTGATTTTTGGAGAAAGTAGAGCCTCGTGCGTCCCCTTTCATAAACGCCCCTGGAAAACTCATCGGGTGAATAATGCTCTTATGTTTCCCTTTAACTTACGTGCTTTTACAACTGATATTTCACGTTTCATACTGGCAACTGTAAACATCGGTAGTGTTTCCTTGGAGAATATTTCATTGTTGATGAATTTTAATAAGCCCGCCTCCAATTAAATAAGTAAATACCTTAATTGCCCATAAATGGGAGACCCCAGTACAATAATTTTCTTTTTTCTTTCTTTTTTTAACAATAGAGTATAAGTTGCCGTAGGTACGACCCTAGATTTAAGATGTTCAAATCGACAGATGTTTAAATTTTTCTAATAATTTACCTGACAATAGTAGTTTTGGGAATGTATCTGATAACTTCAATAGAATAATAGAGATGTCAAACGTTTCAGAAAGTTCTCTTACATCATAAATTGAACTAATCGTAGCAAAATACTTTCAAACAGATTAAACCTCAGTTAAATATTGCCAAATAGCTTTTTATTTTGATATAGTTTTTTTTAACCTTTACCTATAAAGGCAGAAATAAGTTGTCGGCGCGGGGCCCCTTGCTCCTAGAGCATAAATTGAACTAAACGTAGCACCATACTTTCAAACAGATTAAACATCAGTTAAATATTGCCAAATAGCTTTTTATTTTGATATATTTTTTTTAACATTTACCTAAAGGCGAAAATAATTTGTCGGCGCGGGGCCCCTTGCTCCTACAGCATAAATTGAACTAAACGTATCACCATACTTTCAAACGGATTAAATACCAGGTAAATATTGCCAATTAGCTTCTTATTTTGATATAGTTTTTTGTTAACATTAACATTTACATAAAGGCAAAAAAAATTTGTCGGAGCGGGGCCCGCCTTGCTCCTACAGCATAAATTGAACTAAACGTAGCACCATACTTTCAGACATTAAACTTGAGTTAAATATTGACAATTAGCTTGTTGTTTTGATATAGTTTTTTTTTCCTCATTTACCCAAAGGCAAAAATAATTTGTTGGCGCGGGGCCCCTTGCTAGAGCGGGGCCCGATTGGACAAAATCGGTCCAATCGGCCTAAGACCGGCCCTGGTTTTAACATGTGTATTGTCCAATAAATTCCCATTTTTAAGCGAAAAATAGGGAGAAAGCGTGCTTTCGATCTAACGCGGAGCGTAGAGGAAGGACTCAATGTGTGACGTCACTAAAGCCAGTGTGTGGCCCGGGGAGAGAAAAAGTTACCAATGATTCGCGACGGCACCGTCCTTCCCGGGTGCCCAATGGGGAAGATGCATGATTTTCAAACTCACTTGCAGATGAAAGACTATGAAAAACTGTGCAGAAACATACCAATAACACCTCCATTAAGCCAGTTTAAGCATATTTAAAACGAGTTTTAAAAGCGATTAGGCCACGCCTCCCGAAAAACGAAAGTAGCCGCTCCTTGAGTTTGTGACGTCACAGAATACTACTTTTCTCCCTACGTTCCTTCTGCTAGCGTTTGCTCCTGCTGTACAGTGCGGAACTTCACACTAGCAGATATTGAGAAATGGATCACGGAATCAATGTATTCCAAATACTAGTTTTAAAGCACAGGTTTTACATACTGCCAAGTTATTAAGCCTTTACAAGTCGCAAATCTTCACGGTTTATTTATTTTTTTTCTTAATTTTATGTTTTTTTAGCTATAAAAGAATACTTATATGAAGAACATTTAGCTGGTAAAAACATGGGCTTAGATTCTTTGAAACACATGTCAGTCATGTTAACTGGGGGGTTGGAAAAGAAGAATACAATTTTTGTTATTCAACGAAGAATATTGATAGCAAATACATTTTTTCGAGATATAAGAAGTTGATTTTTGCATAGCGCGTGTTTTTACAAGAATATCAAAATGCAATGCAATGCGGATGTTCTTGAGGATTGTTTGATTTATTTCATTAGAAATTTATTTAGAATTTGTTTTATTTAAAGCACATTTTAATTTAGATGATGACTTTTTAAAATGTTATTTATAAATCTAAACTTTTTTTTAAAAAGTTTAGATTTATAAATAACATTTTAATAAATAACATTAATTTAAAATGTTATTTATAAATCTAAACTTGTCCTTGGTGTTGCGCCGACGTGGCTTCCCCCGGACATATCTTGACTTGTTTGAATTTTACAAAAGACGAAGTCCTTAGGGACCCTATACTTTTTTTAGATGTTTTAGAAATTTTTGGTTTTATGAGATAAGTAAGAAGAAGAAGAAGAAGAAGAAATCTAAACTTCTATTTATAGATTAATATTTTTTTATTTGTTACTCTGTAGAAAATAATCTGAATAAATGAACAAATAATAATAAAAAAATCTACGTTTTAACAATTCATCAAAAAATTTAAGAGTTTTTTTTTTTTTTGAGCTATCGCGATTGCTATTTGGTTTAACTCAATCGAAGCTGGTATTAACTCCTCAAACCAATTAAATAGCACAAGGGTGCAACACTCCTCCTTCCTCTGTTCGATAAATTAAATAAAATTTCAAATAGCGGGAACATTTTTAAAGAAAGATTTTTTTTTCATACACTCTTGGATACATTTTTAATGTCACCCGTTGTAACCCCCTTTTCATCAATCATAATGATCCTGCATTGGATGAATTCTATATAATTTAAAACAATGGGGATATTTTTCAAGAAATTCAACATGTACATTTTTCATAAGTTGTGAGATACATTTTTGGTTGGTTTCATTTAAACAACGCATGGGTGGTACTTGGTGCCCCCCCCCCCCCCAACGGTATCGATTCTCTGCGTTTCATAAATTCTATATAAAATAAACTTTAATGAAATTTTTAAGAAAGCAAATTTTTAAATTTTATGAAGTTTCATAAACTCTTTAACACATTTTGGGTGTCACGCCCTGAATGGTGTCCCCCCCAGCAACCCCCCATCCAACCGCCTTTAAAAATATTTTTTAACTGTTTTTTGTTTCTCAATTATTTATCGGTTTAAACACTCCTGTTTTTGCGAAAATAAAAGCTTTTGACTCATCTTACCGCTCAAATTATTTTCACTTCTACTGATATGAAATCGGGGTGTTTTTCTGAAAATGGATACAGCGTACAGCTAGCCAACTTTGAACAATTATCGGCCTGCCTTTTAATGAATTTTTCTTCCATCATTTTAAATGAAAAGTCATTTTATTCTTTAAAAAATAATAATAATAAATATGAAGATATAGAAAAAAAAACCCGCATCAATCATTGATTATAACTACATTTCAGAAGTTAGATGACCGAATAAAACTAAACATGCTTCGAAAATTCGCAACAAAACCCCCCGAAAAATGCAGCTGAAGTTGAAAACATTTTAAATATTTCAGTGGTAAACACTTGGACATTTTTAGTGAGAATTAACGCACGTACTTTTTTAGGTTCCCGATTTGGAAAATGTTGGTGTTTTTCAGTGATCAGAACTCTCCAGAAACCTAATTCCAAGAAAATGATTGAAAGAATGAGAAAAGGATTGGAATGTAGTCAAAGAAGGCAAACCAGTTCTGTTCTTGATCTACCAGCTTTACTACGCTCCTTTTCTTTTGTGAAGCAGAGCACCTTTCGTTTATCCCCCCCCCCTCCCCCCATTTCCCTTTTCAAGTGAACAATGACTATAAACCACTAAACTGATAAGAAGACACAGCTGCTTAAAAATTGGCTCAAACTTCATAAATGAGCTAACACATTAAAAATTGCCCTGAAAAGTCAATAAAAACTTTTCAACGTTTAAAGAACTGTAAAACTCTTTGTATAATGAACTAAGACGAAGAAAACGCCAAAAAATGAACTACCATCCGGGCTCCGAATATAACGATAATACAAAACAGCGTGTTAAAAACGCATTGACTGTCTCATCAAAGGTAGAGCTCAAGGCAACGATACTGGGAGAATCGTATTCTGTGACGTGGACCAATGGCTGAGCGTTTTTCGTCACGTGACATTGTTTACAAAAATCTCCCTTTTTAATTGCTTCTCACGCTCAAGTGAATGATTTTTTGGAATTTTAATGTTGATTTTCGGCATCAGCATCATCGATTCTATGAAATAACAGTAATTTAATCATATTTTGTGACATAGTGGATGTTCCCTATTGTCTCCCTGCCAAATTGCGTCCAGATCCGACGTAAACTGTGGATTTGTATAAGGTGGGGTGGTTACAAAAAATCAATTTTCGAATTTCTTTTGCGGCACCCCCCTAAAATGTGCCAATGGACTAGAAAATAAGATTTGTCTAGTTTTAGCTTAATCGGATAATATTAACACGTGCCGCAAAGAGGGTAAAGTAAAGAAAAACAGCATTTTTTAGCCAAAAATTGTAGTTTTTACTCTGTAAAACCAAAACTACTGATCCTAGAAGCTTTATTTTAGTCTAATTTTGTAGGAAATTTTATTTTCTTTAAGTCTAATCTTATTTAAAGTTTCGAAAAAAATGATTAAATATTTTTCAGCATTTTCACAAGTCAGGCTGCAACGCAAATCCTCGAAATTGCAAGAAACATGGGGAAATTTTTTTTTCAACTAATCTTTCGAGGCACCTATCTAAAATGTGCCAATAGACTAGAAAATGAGATTTGAATAGTTTTAGCTTAATCGGATAATATTAACACGTGCCTCAAAGTGGGTAAAGTTACGAAAAACAGCGATTTTTAGCCAAAAATCGTAGTTTTTCCTCTGTAAAACCAAAACTAGTCATCTTAGAAACATTTTGTAGGAAATTTCATTCTCATTAAGTGCTATCCCATTCATTTTTGCTATCATGTCCAAAGTATTTATTTGGCATTTTTCAGGTTAAATCGTAGAGTAAATCAAAAATAAGAAATTTTCATGCAAAAACCTAAAATCATTACAATATTCAATTACATTTATTTGCTAATTGTTGGATTTACTTTGTCAATTAAAAAAGGGATATTTTCGCAGTACTTTATAAATAAATGAAACAAATTTCTGTGTTAAAATAGAGGAATTAAGGGGTTAAGACGGAAAGCAAAGAGTTAAAATGACAACAAAAGCTTTAATGCACCTTTATACTTATACTGTTAAATTAAATAACATCATTTTACTACTCTTTACATACAAATAAGGTTGCTGATGGCTTGAATGGGACACCTTTTGATAAATGAGGCATGGCTACCTGCGATCTTAAAGCGGCTAACCAGACGGGCGAAAAAGAGCGTACAAGCAGAACTTACATTTTCTGCCACATCAGTCATTTGGCGCTGATCTCCTAGGGTTCGGTGAGACTTTTTAAAGGGAAAGGTATAGTAATAACATGCGTGTAAAGACTTGATTTCTAGGAGTAAAACTGTTTCAGTCTTGATGAAAAAAAAAACAAACATCAAAATACATAGTGTTGTTATGTGTTCACAGTTTAAAACATTTATAAAGCACATGAAACAATTAAAAAATTGTTTAAAAGTCATAACACATGCAGTCTTCGAAACTACATTTACGTGAAACATTACGTTTACATCTGATTTAGAAGATAGCTTTATATATGCGAGAGACAATCATTTATTTAAAGGATTGCATTTTCCTCACTTCCGGTTTAACCAGAGTTGCAAAAAGGAAAGCTGATTCTTCTAAAATTACATTTATAGAAGCGCCGAAGAAAACGTAAAAGTTTAATTAAAATGCAGTTAGATGCAGGCCCGTCCTTCCGAATTGGGGAGGGGGGTCAATTAAAATACAGTTTTGTATTTTAATTGATCTCCTCCCCCGGATGGGGGGGGAAATTCTGAATTAGGGGAGGGGGCTTAGAGGGGGGGTCAATTAAAATACAGTTTTATATTTTAATTGACCCCCCTTCCCCGGATGGGAGGGAAATTCCGAATTGGGGGAGGGGGATCAGAGGGGGTCAATTAAAATACAGTTTTGTATTTTAATTGACCCCCTCCCCCGAATGGGGGGAAATTCGGAATTGGGGGAGGGGGGTCAGAGGGGGTCAATTAAAATATAGTTTTGTATTTCAAAAACCCCCTACCCAGAATGGGGGGAAATTTCGAATTGGGGGAGGGGGTCAGAGGGGGGGGTCAATTAAAATACAGTTTTGTATTTTAATTGATCCCCTCCTCCGAATGGGGGGGGGGAATTCGGAATTGGAGGAGGGGGGTCAGAGGGGAGTCAATTAAAATACAGTTTTGTATTTTAATTGACCCCCTCCCCCGAACAGGGGGGAATTCGGAATTGGGGGAGGGGGGTCAGAGGGGGTCAATTAAAATACAGTTTTGTATTTCAAAAACCCCCCTCCCCCGAATGGGGGGGAAATTTCGAATTTGGGGAGGGGGTCAGAGGGGGTCAATTAAAATACAGTTTTGTATTTCAAAACCCCCCCTCCCCCGAATGGGGGGAAATTCCGAATTAGGGGAGGGGGGTCAGAGGGGGGGTCAATTAAAATACAGTTTTGTATTTTATTGACCCCCCTCCCCCGGATGGGAGGGAAATTCCGAATTTGGGGAGGGGGATCAGAGGGGGGTCAATTAAAATACAGTTTTGTATTTTAATTGACCCCCTCTCCCGAATGGGGGGAAATTCGGAATTGGGGGAGGGGGGTCAGAGGGGGTCGATTAAAATACAGTTTTGTATTTCAAAAACCCCCTCCCCAGAATGGGGGGAAATTTCAAATTGGGGGAGGGGGTCAGAGGGGGGGCAATTAAAATACAGTTTTGTATTTTAATTGATCCCCTCCCCCGAATGGGGGGGAATTCGGAATTGGGGGAGGGGGTCAGAGGGGAGTCAATTAAAATACAGTTTTGTATTTTAATTGACCCCCCTCCCCCGGATGGGAGGGAAATTCCGAATTGGGGGAGGGGGATCAGAGGGGGGTCAATTAAAATACAGTTTTGTATTTTAATTGACCCCCCTCCCCCGAATGGGGGGAATTCGGAATTTTGGGAGGGGGGTCAGAGGGGGGTCAATTAAAATACAGTTTTGTATTTTAATTAACCCCCTCTCCCGAATGGGGGGAAATTTGGAATTGGGGGAGGGGGGTCAGAGGGGGTCAATTAAAATACAGTTTAGTATTTCAAAAACCCTCCTCCCCAGAATGGGGGGAAATTTCGATTTGCGGGGGGGGGGTTCAGAGGGGGTCAATTAAAATACAGTTTTGTATTTTAATTGATCCCCTCCCCCGAATGGGGGGGAATTCGAAATTGTGGGAGGGGGGTCAGAGGGGAGTCAATTAAAATACAGTTTTGTATTTTAATTGACCCCCCTCCCCCGGATGGGAGGGAAATTCCGAATTGGGGGAGGGGGGTCAGAGGGGAGTAAATTAAAATACAGTTTTGTATTTTAATTGACCCCCTCCCCAAATGGGGGAAATTTCGAATTGGGGGAGAGGGGTCAGAGGGGGGTCAATTAAAATACAGCTTTGTATTTTAATTACCTCCCTCCCCGAATGGGGGGGATTCCGAATTGGGGGAGGGGGGTCAATTAAAAACAGTTTTGTATTTTAATTGGCACCCCCTCCCCCGAATGGGGGGAATCCGAATTGGGGGAGGGGGTCAGAGGGAGGGTCAATTAAAATACAGTTTTGTATTTTAACTGACCCCCTCCCCGAACATGGGGGGAATTCGGAATTGGGGGAGTGTGGTCAGAGGGGGGTCAATTAAAATACAGTTTTGTATTTAAATAACCCCCTCCCCAGAATGGGGGGAAATTTCGAATTGGGAGAGGGGGTCAGAGGGGGGGTCAATTAAAATACAGTTTTGTATTTTAATTGATCCCCTCCCCCGAATGGGGGGAATTCAATGGGGAATTCGATGGGGGAGGGGGTCAGAGGGGGGTCAATTAAAATACAGTTTTGTATTTTAATTGACCCCCTCCCCGAATGGGGGGAATTCGAATTGGGGGAGGGGGTCAGAGGGGGGTCAATTAAAATACAGTTGTGGTATTTTACAGAACCCCTACCCCGAATGGGGGGAATTTCGAATCGAACCCGAATTGAGGTCAGAGGGGGGTCAATTAAAATAGTTCTGTATTTTAATTGACCCCCCTGACCCCCTCCCCAATTCGGAATCCCCCCAATTCGGGGGAGGGGGGTCAATTAAAATACAAAACTGTATTTTAATTGACCCCCTCTGACCGCCCTCCCCCAATTCCGAATTCCCCCCATTCTGGGGAGGGGGGTCAATTAAAATACAAAACTGATTTTAATTGACCCCCTCTGACCCGCTCCCCCAATTCGGAATCAACCCCCAATTCGGGGGGGGGTCAATTAAAATACAAAACTGTATTTTAATTGACCCCCCTCTGACCCCTCCCCCAATTCGGAATTCCCCTCCAATTCGGGGGAGGGGGTCAATTAAAATACAAAACTGTGTTTTAATTGACCCCCCTCTGACCCCCTCCTCAATTCGGAATCCCCCCATTCGGGGAGGGGGGTCAATTAAATACAAAACTGTATTTAATTGACCCCCTCTGACCCCCTCCCCCAATTCGGAATCCCCCCATTCGGGGGAGGGGGGTCAATTAAAATACAAAACTGTATTTTAATTGACCCCCCTCTGACCCCTCCCCCAATTCGGAATCACCCCCAATTCGGGGAGGGGTCAATTAAAATACAAAACTGTATTTTAATTGACCCCCCTCTGACCCCTCCCCCAATTCGGAATTCCCCCCAATTCGGGGAGGGGGTCAATTAAAATACAAAACTGTATTTTAATTGACCCCCCTCTGACCCCCTCCCCCAATTCGGAATTCCCCTCCCATTCGGGGGAGGGGGTCAATTAAAATACAAAACTGTGTTTTAATTGACCCCCCTCTGACCCCCTCCCTCAATTCGGAATTCCCTCCCATTCGGAGGAGGGGGGTCAATTACAATACAAAACTGTATTTTAATTGACCCTCCCTCTGACCCTCCTCCCCCAATTCGGAATCCCACCATTCGGGGGAGGGGGTCAATTAAAATACAAAACTGTGTTTTAATTGACCCCCCTCTGACCCCCTCCCCAATTCGGAATTTCCCTCCCATTCGGGGGAGGGAGGTAATTGAAATACAAAACTGTATTTTAATTGACCCCCTCTAACCCCCTCCCCCAATTACGAATTCCCCCCCCATTCTGGGGAGGGGGTCAATTAAAATACAAAAGTGTATTTTAATTGACCCCCTCTGACCCGCTCCCCCAATTCGGAATCAACCCCCAATTCGGGGGGGAGCAATTAAACTGACCCCCTCCCCCAATTCGGAATTCCCCCCCCAATTCGGGGGAGGGGTCAATTAAAATACAAAACTGTGTTTTAATTGACCCCCCTCTGACCCCCCTCCCCCAATTCGGAATTCCCCCCCATTCTGGGGAGGGGGGTCAATTACAATACAAAACTGTATTTTAATTGACCCTCCCTCTGACCCCCCTCCCCCAATTCGGAATTCCCCCCATTCGGGGGAGGGGGTCAATTAAAATACAAAACTGTATTTTAATTGACCCCCTCTGACCCCTCCCCCAATTCGGAATTTCCCCCCCAATTCGGGGGAGGGGTCAATTGAAATACAAAACTGTGTTTTAATTGACCCTCCCTCTGACCCCCCTCCCCCAATTCCGAATTCCCCCCATTCGGGGGAGGGGGTCAATTAAAATACAAAACTGTATTTTAATTGACCCCCCTCTGACCCCCTCCCCCAATTCCGAATTCCCCCCCATTCTGGGGAGGGGGGTCAATTAAAATACAAAAGTATTTTAATTGACCCCCCTCTGACCCGCTCCCCCAATTCGGAATCAACCCCCAATTCGGGGGGGAGCAATTAACTGACCCCCTCCCCCAATTCGGAATTCCCCCCCCCAATTCGGGGGAGGGGTCAATTAAAATACAAAACTGTGTTTTAATTGACCCCCCTCTGACCCCCTCCCCCAATTCGGAATTTCCCTCCCATCCTGTGGAGGGGGGTCAATTACAATACAAAACTGTATTTTAATTGACCCTCCCTCTGACCCCCCTCCCCCAATTCGGAATCCCCCCCATTCGGGGGAGGGGGTCAATTAAAATACAAAAATGTATTTTAATTGACCCCCCTCTGACCCCCTCCCCCAATTCCGAATTCCCCCCCATTCTGGGGAGGGGGTCAATTAAAATACAAAAGTGTATTTTAATTGACCCCCCTCTGACCCGCTCCCCCAATTCGGAATCAACCCCCAATTCGGGGGGGGGTCAATTAAAATACAAAACTGTATTTTAAGTGACCTCCCTCTGACCCCCTTCCCCAATTTGGAATTCCCCCCAATTCGGGGGAGGGGGTCAATTTAAATACAAAACTGTTTTAATTGACCCCCTCTGACCCCCTCCCCCAATTCGGAATCCCCCCCATTCGGAGGAGGGGGAGTCAATTAAAATACAAAAGTGTATTTTAATTGACCCCCCTCTGACCCCCTCCTTCAATTCGGAATTAAAATACAAAAAAAAGTGCCTGCGAAAAGAATGAAAATGATTTTCGTCAATACTTTGCAAAAGACACTCTAAAACAACATTCAGAAAAAAAAAAAAAGAACACATGAAATTAATGTGTAATCGAGTATCGTGGGATGTGTTTCGATGAATAATGCATGAACAGAAAAATCATTTGAAAGAAATAACGCGGTTTTCACTGAAAAGCAAAGCGAAATTTAGATTTAACAATCTAAATTTCGCTTTGCTTTATAGCATATGCAACATAGAAAAACGCTCAAACCAGCCCTAGGAGATCAGCGCCACAAGCGGCGACAACGGTAACTTCGCCTTGTACGAAAATTCCTTTGATCTTCGCCGCGTCTGGCTAGCCGTTTTAAGATCGCAGGTAGCCATGAATGAGGAAACTGTGCTTGCATTTAGCATGCAGCATTAACTTGTAATAAAAGCTCCCGTTGCTCTTTGTCTTTTCTCAAAGAGGAACTGAAGCCTGGAATTAATTTTACACCTCTTTCAGCTGTGTCATGGAACATCATTAAACTATTTACTGTCTTTTTAGCTTTAGTATAAAATTGGTTTTTACACGATTTATAGGGGTATATATAGTAATCGTCCCCAGGCTGCAGCTTTTTAATTTTACAACAAGAAAGTGTCAATTTTCGCCTAAATTGCTTATTTCTAATATTCTCATGTACTTGCTTTGAATTGCTTTTTATCTAACACAGATCATTCAGCTGGAAATTTTTGAAAAATATTTGCTTGAGGACCAGCAGATGTATTTCCATTTTGCAACTAAAAACTGCTTTTAAAACAACTTCTAAGATGCGGTGGAAACATGCTGAATACGGAAAATATTTCTGTAACAACGCAGGTTTCCTGAAAGCTACCACTATTTTCAGCAGTGGTATCAAAATACATTCCATAATTTTTTTCAACTGAGCCCCAATGCTCAACTACTGAATATACAGCACTTACTTGTACACGCCCGTGCTGTTTTTAAGGATGGGAACACCTATCATCTGCTCTTCAACACCACTAGTTATCAAAATTGCTAGCCTCTAAATTGTCTTTGTTAAATAAAACTGGATGAGATTTCTTATCCCAATACACAACAGCTCCTTCTAAATCTAAATTCTTTAATCGATTTTCGATAAGATTAAATCTTTGTTGACGAAATTGCTGAGTCTACAAAAGGATATGACGTTTCTACTGAAAATTAAATTTGACGGTCATGATTTAATGTCTCTTCTGTAGCTTCTACTATCCGTTCTCCGAATCCCGATGAGAAACATCAAAGTGGTTATCAAAGGAAAATTCTTAACTCTTTGGTTTTGAATGGCATTTTTGGATTTCTCAGCATTCTTCGCAGCTTTCTTCTCTCATCATACAGTTTGTCTAGGTTTGTAACGTCGGTTTTAGATTGTTTGGTTGGAATCTTAGTTTTTTCACAAAAAATTAGAACTCCCTTTGGTTACTTGAAGCTTTTCTGAACATCAGTTTAATTTGACGCAAGTTTTAAAGATAGAAAGTAAGATAAGAAAGTAACTTGGAACCTGTGATTTGATGAGACATGCGGCTATTAAAAATTGTGTTTCTGTCTTAAATTTAAGCTTGTTGATCTCTGGAAACGAAGGTGGAGCCATTCTCCATTAAATCTCAAGGATTGTGTCCCAAACTAGTTGCTTAAAGACTTGCAAAGCGAACAACTATGAATACTATATTTATAAAGTTGTGGGGTGTCTTAATGATTTCTCGGCCCTCCCACCAAGCGCGGATCCAGAGGGGGGGTCATGGGGGTCATGACCCCCCACTTAAGCGACCAAATATAGCATAAAACTGAGTTTTTAGGTCTAATATTACGAAAAAATTGCGAAACAGCCCCATTTTTGCTCAAAAATTGCCCTTTGACCCCCCCTTTTCCGAATATGACCCCCTCCTTAACCAAGAGCTGGATCCGCCCTTGCCTCCCACAATAGCGATGGCGATTGCACCTTTCTATAATGGGGAATCATAGTTTTCTCCCTTCCCCAGGGGGTCGAAAACCCTAACAAGGAAGAGTCTTTTAAGCTAATATTCAGTTCAGACCGCTAAGGAGGAAAGCAGCGTTTTCTTGAAGGGGTTAAGAGATGAAAGGGTTAAGTGACAAAACAGAAATGGCGAGTAATTAAAGTTTCAAAGTTTTATTGTTGTAGTTATTGCAGCTTTTTTGTTTTCTGGTTTTGTCATTAGTGTGCGAATGAAATTGGTCTATTGATATCTACTGCTTCATTTACCAAGTTTTATTTGCTCACCTGTATCTATATCTTACCATTGTAGAGAGTGTTCATTTTTTAAAATGTAACTTAGCCCCTTCATCCTCCAAGCCCTTCATTTATGGCTTGTACTGCTCATTTCATAAGATTTACTCGCAGTTATTTATCTTATCTATGAGTTTCAAAGACATAAATTTATTATATATTCGTAATAATATTGCTGGTTTATCTCTGAAAAGTCAACGTTATCCGTAGATTTCATCAAATTTACTAAAAGAACTTATTAATTTACATTTTAATGATTTATTTTTTCTAAGCAATTTCGAGAAT